>MU002353.1:0-19919 GCA_010093585.1 Melanomma pulvis-pyrius CBS 109.77
AAAGAAATAGAAAAAAGGTACTATAACTTATAGTAAGTTGTAGTAAATTATATAATAAAGACTTAAAGACAAGCCTTTTTTAAAAAGAGGTAATATAATAGCTTACAGAGTAAGTTATATAAAAAAGAACCTTAGGTAGAATTATATAATTAGAAAGCATTTACTCTACTTAGAATAATGCTAAGAGAGAACCTTGCTTAGAGCATATAGGCTTTACCTACTATGTATATAGACTTAGCTCTTCTAGTTACCTTTCTTCTTGCTATCTTAGAATAGCTAAAATAGAGCTAACTATTCTAACACGCTTTGCAAACTAAGGTAAACCAAGCTTGTTCTTACAGTTAGCTCTATTTCAGCTATTTTAAAATAGTAAGAAGAAAGGTAACTAGAAAAGCTAAGTCTATATACAAGGTAGGTAAAGCTTGTATACTCTAAGCAAGGTTCTCTCTTAGCATTATCTAAAGTAAAGTAAATGCCTTTTAATTATATAACCTTGCCTAAGGTTCTTTCTTATATAAGTAACTTTAAGAGCTGTTACAACTATAAGTATTTATTAAATTATTAAAGTTAAATATCTGTTCTTTAAGGCTGTCTTGGCTAGAAGTTAGAGTTAGTCTAGAAGTAGGGAAGTCTAATAGCCTCTAGTAGATGTTGGCTTGGTTGTAGCCTTGATGTCCGCTCATGTCGTCTGTTGCACCTCGGTCGAGCAGATCGCCGACAATGCTCGAGGAGTTATGAATGTTAACACGGGAACCTCGATCCTGTTGGTGGTGATGCAGACCCAACAGTGATAATGACGGCCCGAATCTAGTGATGACTTCCGAACTCGTGGGTGAATCTGTGTTGGTACCTTTGCCTTTGCCTATGTTGTTGGCGCTTCCGTCATCGTCGTTTTCCCCAGAAGAATAATCGCAGTGACATTCTGCGAACAAAGGACAAGATGAGCCGCACAGCTGGGTGCTTGAGGGGCTTGGGAGGGCATTGTGCGAGACACTCATGTGTCTTTTCCAGAGATCGCCCCGCACGAAAGACGCTGGGCAGATGCTGCATGTCTAGGTTTAAACTGGTTCATCTACGCTCGTATCAGTCAGTACCGCTCTCACTTCCTGCCTGATCACCTCAAGTGTAACAAGAATCATGGAAATGCAAAATCTCACAATTGAGCTGATGCCGTCAGAGATGTTCCGAGCGGGTGAAGGCTTTTAACACCCAGCGAACATGCACTTGTGCCGGCGATCGTACACCGTCTTCTTGGTTTCGCTCGTCTTGATCTTCTTACTCTGCGTACGACTTGAAGGGCTTAAGCGGCCTGTCGACATCTTCGCAAGCGCGATTGAGCGTGCAATTAACTTTCATAGATGATATGAGTTGAGCTGCTCGTTGGGACGTCGTTGAGGTCATAAGCCACTAGAAAGAGAAAGGAGGTATGGTTCGAGCCCGTGCACGCCTAGAAGAGGAACACGAAAACTTAACAAGAGAACTTCTCTCTTCTTAAATTATATAAGCTATAATACTCTTGAAATTATGAAATTTATATAAAAAGGTAGCCTAAGTTTAGAGGAATCTAGCTATATATATTTCAGATAGAAGAAACGTTGGGAAGTGACTGGAAGGCAAGGGAGAGTCGAGCAATAATCCAGCCAGTCCACCGTGCAAAGTCCTGATCGGCTTTGAAGTTGAATAAGCTTATCGGCATGCGGGCGTAGGCGTCTAGTAAACATGTTGAACTTGATCTCTTCTTTATCGAACAGCTCAGCTCCAACCCGTAGAGTATGGATCCTGTATTTTAATCGCCCCTAACAGACCCTTATTAGAACATCTAAGTTACTATATCTCTTCCAAATTTTTAGAAGTGAAATTCTCGGACAATGGACATAGCACCGAATCCAGAGACGTCATTATGATCTCGCCAGTCGTAAGGGAGTACAAGTCGCAGTTCGGCGTTGGAAAAAGGGGTCGACGCTGCTGGCTTTATTCAAAAAAATGCGGGGAACTTTGGGCAACCTCTTTATCCAAGCGGTATTTGATCTTCATCCTCAACCCCACCCTCGCCGTCGAGATGCTTCGGGTAAAAGGGGGAGATGCTTCGGGTAAAAGGGGGGGAAATGAGTTGATCTTCTAAGAAGACAGCTTCTCTGTAGTTTCCAAAACATACGCGACAAGACAATGAGTATTAGCGCTGGAGTATATCCTCAACTTGGTGAGATGAGCACACGCCAAGTTCTTGCGCCCCTCATCATCATTTCTTCCTCACGAGGCTCTCTCAACGATTTGCTTATATTTACGATCTGCTCCCTTCCTCTATTTTGAAGCGTATATATAAACCTTGCGTCCTCGTCTGGATACCTGTATCTCAAACTATCAGTTCAACAAATCTTCCAAACCACACCTCAATACTTCCAGAACTTCAAAGTTCAAGCAATCCAATCCAAAATGCAACTCACCAACCTCCTCGCCAGCGCCCTCGCTTTCGCTGCTTTCTCAAGTGCAGTCCCCACTCCAGAGGCCGCAGAGCTCGTTGCACTTCAATATGATTGTCCTAGTTGCTGGGTATACCCCTTTCCCCCTTACTCTTCCACTCCCTCCTTTCCCAATCACAAACTGTAACGTGAAATGTAGCTGTTTCATGTGTAGTAGTAATCTTGTATATTGTGATGTAGGAGACTGTAAGAGTCTCCTACCGAGCCTATTTAAGGCATGAACAAAGCTAGTCTCAGAAAGGAGTGTGGAGACTGTCCACGTGATTTATGTACATCTCGAACGTAACACAAACCCCATCTAACACTGATGATAGCAACCATACCCCGACTGCCGCGGCGTCTACCTCAATGGCCGATTCGTGGAGTCCGCTATCCTTCCTCGCCAATATGAATGCATTGGCTGCTGGGTATGTACCCCCTCCCTTCTGAAGAGAAATGCATAATGGGAGCTGATGGCGGTGATAGCAACCGTATGAGGATTGTCGGGGTGTTTGTCTTAATGGGAGATTTGTTCGTGATTCTTAGGAGATGGAAAATTAAGGAGAGAGGGGAGGAGAGGAGTGGATGGGTTTGGGGATAGGGGTTGGGGTTTGGTGGGGATTACGTTCTTTTATTGAAAGGGAATATTAAAGCAGGTGGGAAGGGAAGGGTTCGAGATTATATAGGGAATCAAGGAGAATTCTACCTTGATTGATGCTGAACACGGTGAACTGGTCACGTGAATGAATGTACCCCAATACCCCGCACTTAACTGGAAGCGCTCCTCATCCAGATCGTCTACAAACGCTTCCTCGGGAAGCAGCAGGGCCTCTTCTCTTCACTTCATTCCAATCAGCATTCCACGTCAAAGAGGTATAGACCTCACGGGGAAGCTTATTTTTTGTGCGCTAATAGAAACCATGCGGGCTATCCAGCTCAAGGTCGGTGTTACCCCTTCAATGCTGAAATGCCGCTCACGTGTTGACGGGCTGAAAAGCCGTCCACGGATGTTGTGCTTTCCGACCCCGAATGAGATCACATTTCAAGCTAATTCCGATGGTTGCGAGGTGAAAATCCGGGCAATGGGCTCTGTCATTCTGACTAAGTAGTCATGCGTTCCTTACCTCCAAGTGGAGGATGTCTGCCCATTGCAATCTTTATAAGGACATGAGGAGAGCATGGTGTCGTGGCATAAATTTCGCCAACATGACCGAAGATATTAGAAGAATTTTCCTGTCAGTTACATCCCTCCCTGAGAGCTATAGTATTCTATCGTTGTTTTGTTTGATCGCTACATTTGCCCTCGTGGTGTCGTTTAAGCTTTATCGAGCTCTCGCAACACCTCTGAGAGGAGCCCAAGGTCCGTGGTTTGCAAGGTTCTCGCGTCTTTGGCTTTTGCGAGAAGTGTATCATGGCACGTTCATGCGAACCAATGTGAAGCTTCACGAAAAATATGGTTAGTGTACTCATGTGCGACGAGGTCAGAAAGATGAGGATCAGGACTTCAGCTCATCCCTTGCAGGTCCAATCGTCCGCATCGCACCAAACGAATACAGCATCGACGACCCTGCAGCTGTCCAGATAATTTACGGAAGCAAGGGACGATTCACAAAGGTAAGATCGACTGCTCTTATTTCCACGTGTGGATGTGTAAGACCATCGTATCTGATGTTTTCAGTCAACCTGGTACGACGCCAGCGGATTCCCAGGGAAGCCCAATGGGTTCAACGACCACAACATCGAGAGACACGCCGCAGGCAGGCGAAAGGTTTCCTCTGCCTACAGCATGACCAATTTGGTACAGCTCGAGCCTTTCATTAACGACTGCACTTCAATTCTCCGCGCCAGATTGGACGAGTTCGCAAGCACTGCTGCCCTTGTTGATATCCCACGATGGACACAGTGCTATGCGTTCGATGTCATCGGGGAGATGACGGTAAGTCTCGCAGGATATCAAGCCATGTGTTGTAGGTCCAAGTAACAAATTCCCAGCTCGGCGAGCGTTTCGGTTTCCTCGACGCCGGCAAAGACATTCAGGGTATAATCCAGACTCTCGACTCCACCCTCTTCTATGCAAGCCGCGTCGGGATCTACTCATTCCTACACCCAATCCTCTTCTGGCTCAACATGATGCTCAACATGGAAGGGATGGGCTTCCTGATCAACTTCATCCAGGACATCGTCACAACTCGCATGGGAAAGCCGCCCCCAGACGGCAAAGACGAGAATGCGCCCGCAGACTTCATCACCAAGTTCCAGCGCATCCGTGAGGAGAACCCAGAGAAGATCGACAAGGAGGATATCATGGCTTCTGCGGTTGCGAATATCTCTGCGGGCTCGGATACTACGTCTATCAGTCTGACGTCTGTTATTTTCCATCTGTGCAAATTTCCGGAGGCGCTTGCAAGGCTGCGGAATGAGCTTGAGGGTGCGATTAGGAGGGGGGAAATCGCGGATTCGATCACGTTCAAGCAAGCGCAGAAGTTGCCGTATCTGCAGGCTGTGATCAAAGAGGGCTTGCGGATACATCCGGCTACTGGGTTGATATTGGGACGTGTCGTGCCTAAAGGCGGAGCTACCATTGCGGGGTGTCTTTTCCCGGAGGGTGTAAGTCGACTGCATCCTCGACGTATTGTTGTTCATTCTAACCGTGTAACAGACCACTGTTGGCATCAATGCGTGGGTGGCAGGTAGGAACAAGGACGTCTATGGAGACGACGTCGAAGCTTTCCGTCCCGAGCGCTGGCTCGAAGATGCAGAAGTAGTCAAGAGGCGAGAGGCGTATTTCATGACCGTGCGTTCCCCCTTCTCTACCAGAATACAGTTCCCCAACAGCTGAGAAATCGCTAGTTTGGCTCCGGCCCACGCACTTGTCTAGGGAAGAACATCAGCTTGCTGGAGATGTCTAAAGTCATTCCAGTACTGGTTCTCGAATACGACTTCGAGCCTGAGCATCCGGACCGACCTTGCGAGACAGAGAATGTATGGTTTGTGAAGCAGAAGCATTTTAGGTGTCGAGTGAGGAGGAGGTCGGTAAAGTCGTGATCTATGTTGGCATGTGGCATGCTTCAAGGAGTGATTCTTGAGAAATTAATGGATTTATCAATAGAGTTAGCTGTGTTTCCAATGAAGCATATTAAAATTCTATTACAACGATAGTGTCAGTAATCAGCCGTAAGTGCAACTGCCCCCTCCCTTTCAATCAGTTCAATGTGTGCCTTGCTGCGAAGAGCTATGTTAACTTTGAAAGGTGCCTTCGTGGGATCTTCCCAGAGAGTATTGAATGTGTCAATGGGATGATTCTTTCCAAGTCAGCTGAGAATAAATGCTGATCTGTGGAGAGCACTTGCTGGATCCTCTGTAATATCAAAGCAGTAAAGTATGCAAGCAGCTGCGATCCACACGCTGAGTCCCCCGACATTTACTCTAGGGCAGACTCACCGACTTGTTCTCATCAGCTACATTTCTACGTTGAAAGAGTGACTTCTACTCGTACCGGCCCCAAAACTCCAATAGCCCTGACCCCACTTCTCTACATTTCTATTTATAAACCTTTCAGGATCAAACTTCGTCAGATTGTCATATTTATTCTTATCTAGGGCAATGGAGTAAGCATTCTAGCTGGACTCGGTCCCCGCAGGAAATTTGTACCCCTCATATTCACCGTCCTAAGTCAGGGTATATTCCACTTCCAAATTAAAGAAACGGCCTCCAGCGAAGTGTTTACTTTATGACAGCAGTGATATAAGGCAATTTTAACCTGTATACAAGAACAGGCAGACGCTTAGCATTGGCACCGCACACCTCGTCGAGGAGCGCTTTAGCCTCCTGCCTCCGAGGTTAAGAGTGAGCCTGAACAACGTGTTAGCATTAAGTCTTCGGGGGGTGCTGCGTGTGGATTATTCTCACATTTCCCTATCGCTCATGTGCTGAACATTATGCGACATGGCTATAGTTGTAACGCCAAGGTAACGTCCGTTGGGACAGCAGACCTGTCCCAAGTTCACAGCCCAGACGCCCCAGCGTGCCGCTTCAGAGCTGTCTCAACAATTTTCAGGGCTCAAATCGCTAATTTTCAGGGCACATATCACTAATTTTTGGCTGCGGTCGCGCACTCCTCCTGAATTGCGTAGTTTCTACACACCCCTCACTTGCGCACCACTCACTTACCTCACTTACGCAGCCTTATTGTGCGATTTTTACTTGCGCCGCTTTTATAGTTAGAAATCACACAATCTAATACACAAATAATCGCGGTGCTTAAAAATACTTAAACAGGGTGCGACACCTGAACAATTGCGAGGGTAGCTAGCAAGACGTTTACAGTAGCGGCAGCCCCAGGCTGTGAGCTTGGGACAGGCCTGCTGTCCAAGCTCCTGCTCTAGAACTTGCTTGCGGGCCCGCGAAGCAATGCTGATCATGTTTGACACCCCCGAAGTTCCAGAGTAAATTTTCGTGGCTTGAAGGGTATCGATTTAGCGCCTGCCAATGTGTTGCTGGATTTCTAAGACGGCACATCTGGACTTTCGGACATAGAATTAGACTGCTACTGGTTTCAAGCGAACTTACCATGAGGAGGGGACCACACTAAGGGGTATGTCCGAGCAGCCGCGAATTTACTATTTCCGCATCAAAACGCCGTTCCGGTATCAAGCCCGGGCAGCCTTTCAATTTAGCGTGCGGCGTTAGAGGTTAGCGATCTGAGCCCTGCAACAGCGGCATTTTCAGTTAAGTGCGGGGTAATAAGGGGGCTAGGCTCCATAATTAGGGGTATCGCTAACGAGGTCTTCAGAAAGTTCCGCGCGTAAGGACGCGGGGTCACAAGCTTCAGTCTTCAATGCATAGCAGACTCGCCTATCTAGAGAATTTCAGGTAACTGTCGATACAAGTGATCGGAGACTGCAAATTCTAATATTGCTAACCGGCGAAATGGTACCCTCTACAGAGCCACTCAAGCTTAACGTCCTCATCGTCGGATGCGATATTGCGGGCCTAACAACCGCGGTAGTGTATAGCCAGAAGGGATTCAAGGTCAGACGGTTGATCTTCTACTAATGCCTTACAGGGTGGGTGAAGGCTGCCACGTTCTTATATATCGTATCCGGCAAGGGGAATACCTGAACCTGGTCGCTACACAACTTGCAAATCACACCAAGGGCCCAAAGTATGTCCCCACAGGTCCCAAAGAGTTCCTCGACCGTTATAAACATTGGGACTCAACTCTAGTCGGAATTCTGGAAAGACTGCCAAAGGATAAACTTACTCGAATGGAAGCTTTGCGATCTCGAGCTAATAGAAACATGGCTATTTCTTGGTAGCAAAATCACACTATTCGGAGACGCTTCTCATGCTATGCTTCCATCTGCTGCGCAAGGTGCAGGTATGGGAGTTGAGCATAGCAGTGCCATTGCAGAGTTGCTTGCTCGCGCTAAGCATCGAGATCAGATTCCGCTGGTTTTGAAGGCATTTGAAAACTTGAGGCTTCCCAGATGTACATACATAGTTGACAGCGGCAGGCGAAACGCGCAGAAATAGCACAAGAAAGGAGGAACAGTAACAGACAGTATGTAGGAATATAGTGTTCGCGGTCCTGCTAACCCGCCGCTGAGCCGGCTGGCTCGCCAAAGCGCTGCCCCCCTGCCGTGGAGCTAGCGAGATATCCACGGCCTGCCGCACGCCGCCCGCCGTAGATATCAATAGTATATCCACGGTGACCTCTGTATGGCTGATTCAGCCGCTTAGCAAGGCTTTGGCTAGCAGGGGGGCCCGTGCCCTCAGCAGCTTCAAATATCCACCCGTGTCCACTGCCCACCCTCCATAAGGTATATCAACGCCGCCACCTGCAGAATAACCTAATTTTTTGAACTCTAGGAGCTACTAGGCTGCTGCTGCGCTGCTAAGGTGCTGCGCTAAATTGGAGCTGCTGTTACAGCGTTGAGCGGACGTAGTAGATGCACTAGGTACATAATCACCATCTAGAAAGTATACATATTATACAAAGGCCGTGTAGGAGGTTCTGCCCTACTACTATCTACTACCTTCCTTCCAAGCAGCCCTAAGCTGCTTGCAAAGCTAGTCTAGTAAGCACCTCTGCTGCTGCTGCCGGTAGCTCACCTGCCACATAGCTTCCTCCTCACTGCTTCTCTGCGCCAGGGCTATACGCCTAATCTCCCTAATAACCTCAAGGCGTAGAGAGTACCATTGCAGCTCACTCTAGCGGCCTGCCCTCCACCTGTTGCCCCATCGTCTATCTAGCTCACTAATAGAAGGCTGGCCTTGCAGGCCTACTGTCTATTCACGCTAGAGATCCTCTACTGTCCTCACACCACGGCACATGCGATACTTTAGCAGTGGCTCTAGCAGCAACTGCTGCTGCTTGTGCTGCTGCTCGTGCTGGTGCTGCTGCTCGCGCTGAAGTGCTGCTAGCAGAGGGGTAGGCGTGCGTGCGAGCGGTGTTGCCTGAGCAGAGGCGTAGCTGCTAGAGGAGGTAATATCTAATAGCAGCCGCGGCAGTAGGTGGCCAGCTATCTGAGGCGCCTCTAGCCCTAAACACCAGGCTGCCAGAGGTGAGCAGCTGCAGCTGCAGAGACTGTGAGCGCTGCAGCTCGAGCAGGTTCTTGATAGAGCCATTGAGCTCCTTGACCCTCTGCTCATTCCGCGCATCTAGAGCCTGTAGGAAATCTGCCAGCAAGGGGATTGCCTAGTATAGGACTAACAGCCGGCTCGGTGCTGCCTCTGCATCTAGTAATGCCTCGACCTCCTGTGCAAAGGCTGCATAGGCCTCATGCTGGAACACGGGGTGATTCCACACAGGGTGGCCAGGGAACTCCATCGTAGAACTACTGAGTCCTAGGGCACGACCTCTCTAAGGTAGAATAGTAGGTTCGTCAGGCCTGCTGCGGCGAGATCGTTGACCTGGCTAGCCTGCAGGCCGAAGCGGTCCTTCCATGCGTCTAGCTGAGGCCAGATGAGGGAGAGGAGCGCATCTGGCGGTGATACAGCTGCGCGTGGGATATCAAAGCAGCCTATCTGTAGCGGGTGGCCGGCTATAGTCCTCATAAACTTGCGTGGTAGTGAGTTCAGGTAGCAGCCGACTATCTGCTCCTGGTTCCACCTGCCTGCGCGGCGGATCTGGTTCTCACTCACCCCCTTCAGCTCTGCCAGCTTTGCGACTGCGCCGCGAGGCAGGTGGGTCTTCTTAGCTGAGAAGATACCTGCATATTGGAAGGCCTTTATAACCCAGTTACGCTGTGAATTGTAGGAGAAGGGTGCTGTACTGCTGCCGGTAGTGCTCGCCTTGATGAGCCGCGTGCCGTACCAGGCTAAGCGCTGGCTGAAGTCGGGGAAAGGCTCCTCTCCTAGGTCCCAGCAGTAGAGCAGGTAGAAAGCCAGGCCACTAAGCATGCAGATGAGCGGCTTCCTGTGTCGCAGAGCACCGATCGTCTCTAGCCGGCCATGCTAGTTCTGCTTGCTAGCGCGGGTAGTAAATATTAGGGGCATGCAGCCCGTAGGTCCCTCATCCTTGAAATTAAAGGTGAACAGGTCTGATATCTCTGCTACGCGGCGGTCACCACCCCACGTGAGCATGTAGGGGCCTAGCAGGAAATCAACGAGCGTACGCAGGTGGCATTCTACTGAGGACTCTGCCCTGTGTGCCCAGAGCTCGCTGCAGACGCGCTCAAACTCCTCCTTAGAGTAGCCATCTAGAAGCATGTCCCTCCCCTTATCGGCGTACTGCTCTCGATCTCGCTGCGCATCTCTACGCTGCAGAGACCAAATGTACTCACGCGCAGTATCCTCGCGCGGAGATAGGTAAGCGTTCATGCCCATCGCCTTCTGCATCCGATAGAGATCAGTGACAGCAGTAACGTATGCACGAACTAAGCGCTAGGCAAGTCGCGTTTGATCCTGAGGCACGTTGCTAGCTACCTTGCGAGATTTCGCCCTAAGAGGCCTATCAGCCACCTCCTCTACAAGGAAGAGTAGCAGCTTATCCTCTGTCACAGTATCGCTGTCGTGATACTGCTTCCGCGCGCAAGAAACAGGACGGCTGTAGGTAGGGCTCTACAGCGCAGCCTGTCATTAATACCTTGAATTCTCTCTGCTTTGGATCGTACACCTGGTGCGTATTCTCTGGCCACTCCTGTCGTATAGTAGTAAGGATCTCCTGAGCGTTGGCGCGTAGTTCTGCATTGTTCACGATGTCGCGTTCTACGCGCGCGCGGCGCTGGTCGCGCTTGGGCGGCATCTCTCGTAGATAGCAGCAGCAGCAGCAGCAGCTCTCGCAGGCTCAGCAGCGACTCAGCAGCTATACCGCTTGCAGGGCGACGATACCGTACCGAACCGCCCAGGCAGCTCGTCAGCAGCACGGCCACAGGCAGGTAGCCCAATAGAGCACGAGGATGCGATACGGTACATGATGGATCAGCAGCAGGCTCAGCGGCCGGTATGGATATACTATTGATATTAATCCTAAGCAAGTTCGCGCGATATTGGAACATTGGACTTTTGTTACTCGGTGTGTACTACAAGCTACTTATCCCCCAAAGATTCAATAACTGACCTTTGCAGATTTCGTGCGCGCCTTTTAGGGATATCTTCTTAATAGACTGTACTTTTTTGATAATTATTCTTAACGAAAACTCTGCGTCTTTTTCTCTCTATTTGTATTACAGTCTCACTATCGATGAGTCAAGAGGCAACCCTGGGGCGCTCTTTACAATTTCAGCGATACGATTTTCGACATCACCATTGAATCGCTTTGCTCAGTCATTGCACTCACTTTCAGGCTCGATCAAGATCAATTCCCAGTTCATGATCCTCTAAGGTACAGTGCTGGTTACTGGAGAGGATCTCCGTAGGCCTGCTGCCATACCTTGAGTGCATCCTCCAACATCCACCTCTGGTTCTCATTTGCATAGCCAACCTGCTTGTGAAAGATGACCTTCTCGATGCTGAGCTCCGCGACTTGTCCGGTAAGCGTTCCATGTTGGAGGAACTTGTCATATGCGTTCAGACAAGTCTCCATGGGGGTGATCTGGTCTTTTGGAAAGAGCTCACGGATCTTGGGTGGACACAAGGCCGTCATGATAAAGGCAGGGCAGATGACGTTCACGATGATGTTCTCGTTTTTCAAGAATGGAGGGCCAATGCAGCGAGCTAAGTGAACGCACGCAGCTTTTGCCGTGCTATATTGCGGATTGATGGGCGATGCACTGCGAAGAGATTTGTTAGAACGTCTATGGATTTTAGGATGCGAGACCTACTAAAGCCCAGCTACAGATGAAGTGATGCTATTTGCACTGGTCAGCAGCAAATCACAGATTATGTGATGGTTGGCAGGCTTACACTATCTTGCCACCCCGCTTAATATTTTTACGCGCATAGTGTTTGTATATCCAACAGCCTTGAATAACAGCTGTCAGATCCACGGTCGTTAGGTTGAGTGGTTTGGGGTCCCCGTTCTCATCCAGGTCCTCGGCGCTCATGTGCATGTCTTGTCTGTCATCGACGCCTGCATTTGCGGCAAAAAAATCCAACCGGTTCTCGCCCCATGAGAACGCGTGCTTGAACATCGCTATCTGATCAGAATAGATGGTCACGTCCGCGCGAACGAAAGAAGAGCTTGACCCCAGCTCTTTCTCCAAAGCCTTGCCTGCTTCTTCATTGATGTCGGCAATGACCACTTTCCATCCCTGATCTAGGAGATGCTTTGTCAACGCAAGGCCAATTCCTGAAGCGCCACCAGTGATAAGTGCCACGGGGTTTGACATGATGTAACCGAGATGTGGATTTGAGGCGTGGAAGTTAGATCCTGGCTGTATGAATGAGCATCTCGTGACTCTTTGCTGTTGTGCGGGAGATAGACCATAATGAGTGAATGCGATTCTATCTGCACGGCCTTGGGGTTGCAATGATCAGTTAAGATGCACGAGTTCAGGTCACATACTTGGCACAGTGAGCACGAGGGAAAAGAGGGGACCGAGCTTCGTTCGGATGACTGATACTTCCGAAAGACCGTTCCCAGATGCAGTACACTTGAAGTTTGGCCGAAGAGGGGCGCGAGTTTGGACCCTGCATGCAAGTGGGATGGTAGAAAATACCGGCCCCGAAAGGCAACAGGGGCCAGAAGATCACAATTGTTCGCTAATGCCGCCTTCAAGGTTTACCCCGCATAGAAAATCCCGCGCTCGTTAAGGTACCCGAAGCGAGCCCCTGAGTACCCCGCACTTAACTGAACTTGCTGATTCCGGGTGGGGGAACGCGAGGGTATTTTCCGGGAACCGCCCCGAATACTGGTATCTCAGCATCGAGAAACTGTACAAGGAACTATCTTCAATGGCTGACAAACTCCGCTCCATGTGATTGTATCGGCCGAGCAGTCCATGCGGCCCAGACATTGTCCTCGTACGGGATATATATAACGTTATATTGTTTTCTTGACATCATTCCAGTTCACCGATCTCGGTGCAGTTATTTCACTTTCCGGACTCGCGCCTTTCAGCCTACCATCTGTCCTGAGCGCAAAGAACCCGTACCTCATTCAGCTTCAACCATGGGTCACACACATCATGAGGCTGCAGGAATCGCACCAGCCGTGTCGTCGGTCGGGGCAAAATACGTGGAACCCTCTGCGACACGAATCTTGCAAAGAGGAGAGAAAGTCGACGATCTCTTCAACCGCAATATCACGACCCCCTACTTCGTGCAACGATTATCTGAGCGCGCGTACTTTTTCAACGGCGGCTTCTACACCACGACGTTCTATATTGGCGAGACCGGTGTCCTCCTGCTCGATGCACCAGAGGGTCAAGCGAAGAACATTTTGGCAGCGATCGCCGAAGTGACCAGTCTTCCCGTGACTGCGATCGTGTACTCCCACAACCATGCGGACCACATACTTTCCACGGCTGAGGTGATCGAGGCATCAAGGGCGGCGGGCGTCACAGAAGTTCGAATCATTGCGTCGACTAAGACGGCAGAGAAGATGGAGTTCCTCAAGTGCACGTTGCCTGCCCCCACTGAGACTGTTGCGTGGCCCAAGGCGACATTCAAGTTCGACAATGTCACCGTTCGGTTTGATGGATTCGAAAGAGCAGCGCACTGCGATGATGCCGGCACATTTCTGCTTGTGGAAGAGAAAGTTGTTCACCTTCCAGACCTTTTGAATGGCGATCAGCCCCCCTTTTGGAGATTCGGGACAGCTGAAAATACTGTCTACTATCGCCTCAACATCACGCAGCTTGGGGATCTGGACTGGATTCATCATGTTGGAGGCCACGGAAATGTTGGTGGGAAGGAGGACATTGCTTTCGTTAAGCAGTACCTTGATGACCTGGACCTTGCGGTGGCAGAAGGCATGAAAACCGTCAAGTTCGGTATGGTAGAGGACATAAAGCAGTACAACAATCATGCGGCGTTGATGGTACCGTGGCTGGGGACTCTCAGCAAACACGTGGTGGACCAGCTGCGCCCCAAATATGGGAAGTACTATGGGTTTGAGTTCTCTGTTCCATCTCACGCTGAGATGGTGACATTATCAGCTATATCATATCGCTAAGAAAGAAGAATTACATCACTAGCAAACCTCCATCTCATAACTTCGTGATTTAAAAACCTGGCTGAGTGGCCTTCACGTGAATTCTTTCTCGAGCGAGATTTGAGAGAAGAAGCAAGTGAGCAGTATCTAAGAACCACAGAGCGAAATACCATATTGCATGCGTGTCAGAGATGGCTCTCTAAATCACGAGACTTCGAATCATGCAGTTTTGTAAGATGAAAAGGTCTCTGATACTGAGTTCAAGAAGTTTCTGATTAAAGAAATATCGGGGTAAAGTAGATTAAGTCAACTCAGCATATAATATATAGTATACTAAAATCTATCAAGGGCAGCAGTTCGATTTCCTTATCATTCTTCTCGTGACCTCACGATATTTCGAGTGTTTTGCTCTCAAATACTGCGGCAACGACATCGGGAGGCGCCCAGTCCTTGAAGAATCTCAAAGCATTTTCTAGATCAGGGTACTGATAGTGCACACATCCAAGGCTGTATCTTAATTGAGGCCATGTAGACTGATGATGCGAGTATCAAACGTGAGAAACGAGAGCGCAGAGCTCGAAGACAATTTGACGAGCAGATTACCGATGTCAGTTTTTCAAGCTGGTAACAACATTTAGATAATCTGGAATCGTGTGGAGATAAGGCAGTACTCGTAGGCGCAGCCTTTTTCACTTCCTCGCTGTGGTATTTCTTCGCGCCCTAGAAGCTTGCTTGAAGTCATGTACGCGGTGATCGGTTTCTTCAGCTATCCTGCTGAGACCGGGAACAAGATCTGCGAGGAGCGTCTTTTGACTTTAGATTTTCTAAGACCAGAGTTGGCTTATTGGACCCAATACGTCTTCATGGGCGCAGATCTTCCACCAGGCCTTCTGCTAGTCCTATCGATTTCTACAGCATGTACTATTGGGCTTTCTCGGACTCCTAATCCTCGTGATTGAGCCTCCGACTATCATCTAGATTCGTGTTTAGCAGACAGCCCCGCAGGAAAAACAATCATCGTGTTTTCCCGTTTCAGCATTCCTTGCAGCACGGTAAGTTTAACAAAGCAGCCCACCATCTATTATGTGCACCGCGCCCGTAATATACGACGAATCGTCGCTAAGCAGGAACGCAATCAACTTGGCCACCTCCTCTGGTTGTCCTGCTCGACCAAGCGGACTACCTTTAATCTCAGCAATCTCTTCCAATGCCTCACCCGTGCCAGCTGCATTGGCAATCATGGGTGTTGATATTACGCCTCTGTGAATTTGAAGAGGCGTTAGTTCCTGGTTCTTCCCACTTCCCCAGAGTTGTCCAGAATTGATTTCCAGAAATAAAGACAATAAGAAGCAAAAATTTACTCACGGCGCAATGCAGTTGACCCTCACTCCTCTTGGCCCGACCTCCTTCGCCACCGTCTTCGTCAGCCCAATGACACCGTGCTTGCTCGCGACATAACTTCCCGCTGTCACCCGGCCCTGCAGGCCCGCAACACTACTCGCGTTTACAATAGCACCTCCCTTCCCCATTCCCCCTATCTTGACTTCCGCACGCATACAGTGCATCACGCCCGTGAGATTTATGCCTAGCACAAACTCCCAGTCCTCCTCTGTCTCATCATCGAGAAACGCTTCTCCGATCTTAGGGCTGATCACGCCGGCTATGTTCGCCGCGCCGTCCAGCTTTCCGAATTCCTTGACGGTGTCGGAGATCCAAGCGTCGACTTGGGAGCGGTTGCGGACATCTACTGTTTGGGTGAGGATTTTGACGGTGGGAGTGTCGGCGCGGATGGAAGATGCGGCGGAGGCGAGCGCAGCGGAGTTGATGTCGGATAGGGACAGGACGGCGCCGCGTTGAGCGAGAAGGCGGGCGGTTGCGAGGCCGATTCCTGATGCTGCGCCTGAGGGGTTGATAGGTCAGTATATTATGCGGCCTTTGGGGCTCCAAGTCCATCTCTTACCAGTGACAGCGAATACCTTGTCTTCAAAGCGAGACATTGTTGGAATCTAGATGGGCTTGGAAGATCCGAGAAGAAAATGAGGTATAATTTTACCTAGCTCTGGAGGGTCAACAAGTTGCGAAGAAATGATCTGACTTTGCACCCTCGAAGCGATGCAAAGAAATGGCTGAGAATTTGGCAATGAAGTTCCAGAACCAGAGATTCAAGCTTGGGAAATAGCTGCACCGGAATCGAGGCTTAAAAGGTGGCACTAGAAGTTACGAAAACAGAAAGACATCCGGAATGGGGTCAATTCAAAAGGCCGACTGCTGCCGTCTTGAAAGTCCGTACGACCGTAGCCACTTTCGCCGCGGCGAAAGTCGAAAGCCCGTTCCTGCTTTCCCCGCTCTCTCTTATTTTGGACGCATGCAACAGAACACCCCACGTTTTCGTGGAGATTCAGGTACAGTAAGGTAGTTCAAGAACGATCACACTGGCTGCTTGGTTTACATCCACGACAAATATTACAACTCTTTCAGTAACGATAACACTTGGAGATGTCTCCAAAACTCCGAGTTAGTCTGGAGTACATGAGACTAAACTTAGAGGCGTTTCGGGAAGCCCCCACCAAGACGGCAATAGTGCAATAATCCCGCGGAAACCCCCACTTCGAATTATCAGAGCTTGAAGTAGATCTGCAGGCTTCGGCCAAGATTTCCCCGGTTCTAAGACTCATAAAAGGGTGGAAACTTAGGGAGATTCGGGAACCAAAAGTTGAAGAAAAAAAAAATGAATACCAGAAACAGAACCAGCAATTCCAGGCAATACGACCTCATTCTCCTCGGCGCAACAGGATACACCGGTCGCTTCACAGCACAACACATCACCGCAAGCCTACCAACCGACCTCAAATGGGCAATTGCGGGTCGCAGCCGGACAAAGTTGGCCATTATAGCAGAAGATTTGAAGAAGCAGAATGGTGACAGGATCCAGCCTGGTAGGTCGATTCTGGTTCCATCATGCGAAGGCAGTATACGGAGAAGAAGCAAGGAAAATGCTGATACGGCCATGTGGCATCGCAGAAATCGAGGTCTGCGAGCTCGTTGGCAAAGAGCTCGACACGTTAGCGAAGAAGACTCAACTCATTATTACCACGATCGGGCCATATGTGAAGTTTGGGACGCCGGTCGTAGAGGCATGCGCGAATAATGGAACGCATTATGTTGACTGGTGAGGATCCTCTTCACCTGCTCCTTCTGAGAGTCTCGAATACGAGGTTGAAGGCTCAGCTTCCTGCTGACGCAATTTGACACAGCTCCGGGGAGATTCCTTGGCATCTGGATATCATAAAAGCATACCACGACAGAGCTCGAGCAAGTGGCGCAATTGTGAGTCGTCCTTCTCACATAACCCTCCCAGAGCGTGGCATATCCGTCTTCAGCCTGCTCACGTTTCTTCACCCAGATGATCCCTCAATGCGGCTTCGACAGCGTCCCAGCCGACCTCATCGCCTACTCCCTCGCCACCTACATTCGCCGAACCTTTAAAAGCGGAACACTCGAAGTGATAGTAGCAATGGATTCGAAGTCAGCCCCCTCAGGTGGCTCGCTCAACACCCTCTTCACCGGTCCCGAACACCACACACCCGCCCAGGTCGCAGCAGCGTACGAGCCATTCGCGCTCTCATCCACCCAGCCACCTCCAGCGAGCGTATCAACACCTATGTCATGGCGGAAATGGTTGCTCGGCACTCGGTGGGACAGAGATCTCAGAGAGTTGACGAGCTGCTTCCAGTCCACATTGGATACTGCACTTGTGCAACGAAGCTGGGGGTTATTCGAGAATGGGAAGCTGTATGGCGAGAATTTTGGGTATAGCGAGTGGGCTGTGGCCGGTAGCAGTGTTGGTGGAGCGTTTGGGTATCTCAATCTCCGGCTTGTGATGTGGATGATGTCTCAGGCGCCTGTGAGGTGGTTGATGAAGAGGTTTGCGTTTCAGCCGAGTGAGGGGCCAGATGCTGAGTAAGTGCCAGATCTCCTTTTCACTCATAATTCCTGCCCTGAGGCTGGAACTATTTGGATCGGTATTCTCCTGAAGCTTGACGCACGGGGTGAAGTTGACTGAACCCTCTCTCTCAGAGCAACCAAGCACGATTACGCGCACTTCCGCGCCATCGGCCTTGCCGACAATCCTGGCTCCGACCGAGCGGTCGCCACGTTCAAGCTGGATGGGAGCCTTTACTACTTCACAGGACTTGCCATTGCGGAGGCTGCGATGGTGATATTGCGCGGTGGTGACAATGAGGCGAGAAGGTGTGGCGGGGGCATTCTAACCCCGGCGACTTTGGGGGAGGAGTTTATCGAACGGCTTACAAAGCAAACGGACCTGAAGATTGAGATTACTGTGGGGAGGTTATGATCAAAAGCCTTGCTTGAGAGCCAAACGAATCGAAACCGCCGACTTTCCAGATGAGCTCGTCGGCCATTTGGGCGTTGGAGGGGATCAGGAAGGGGAAGATGGTGGCGTCGTCGCTATGCCGGAAGAAGGAGCGCACGAGGCAGGTGCCGATGTTGAGGGGGCTGCCAAGGCCCAGAGAGAGAGGGTTGCTTGCCATGAGAAAGTATATTCGTCTTGGACGAGGCTGCCAGTGCCTAGGTCGAAGGTGGATTGGGATTGTTAGTCGAGGACGGACGCAAGAGTGTCGAGGACGGTGTAACATCGAGATATGAATGAAGTAGGCTACTAAGTCGGTGTGGTCGTGGAAGGTATTCGCGATTGTAAGGAAGTGCGAGAGGGAGTCGAGCTCATGTTTGCACTGGAAGACCTGTGATGGTGTGGGGAGAGGTTGTACGTTGTCTCCTTCGCTGTTTTGGGAGTATGGACGGCGACTCGGGGAGAACATTTGACTGCGCAGTCTTGACATCCATCTGAAGGATGTCTAGGTCCAGGGCTGCAGCAATGGCGAACAGGGCTTTGTAGCTCATGGGTTGGACTACCTATGCAAAAGTTTCGTTATAGTCGATCCCATATTTCTATTCGAATCCGCGCACTACCCAGCGGGCCTTGTATCGCAATATTTCTCCGTTTGGTCCTCTCTTTAGCTTGTATACCCATCTACCTCCGAGTACACGTCGGTTACCTGGTCGGGGTACTAAGGTCCATAATTTGTTCGCCTCAATGGACCGCAGCTCTTGCTTCATTGCTTGAAGCCACCGAATCCAGTGTACGCTTTCTTTGGCCTCTGTCAGTGATTTCGGTTCGCAGGCTTTAGCAGCCATCATTGCGACCCTAATAAGTGCTCTTTTTATATTAGTTTTTCTACTTCTTTAATAAACGCTTAGAGCGCTAGAATTTGTTTATACTATTGTTTATACTTATTTTTTCTATTCTCTTTTAGTTTGTTTTTCTTTTAACGTTTTTGCGTACAATTGCTTTTTAGGCTCTACTATAATCTTTTTTAAATTATCTAAGCTACTAAGAAGTGTTTTTATTAGTTAGTTAACGTTAGAGTCTATACTAATAGAGTATAAAAGAAAGAAAAACGAAAAAAAAGTAAAAAACTATAGTATAAAAAGCAAAACATTACTATTAATAATAAGCAAGTATAATAGAATAAGTAGTTAAAGCTAAAAAATAATAGTAACTTTTAAGTATAAGTATAGGTATAAGTATAGTACTTATATATACCTAGAAATATATATAAAGTATAAAAAAAAAGTATTTTTCTTTAATATAAGCAAGCTTTTAAAAGCTGCTTTTAGGTTTTTTTTATTTACTTAAATAGTAGTAATAGTTTATATAGCTTTAAATAAAGCTAGTATTAAATAGTAAATAGAATAAATAATAATAATATTTGTTATAATCTACTTTATATAACGTACTTTACAAGCATATTGCCTACCTAAGTATATTGCCTACTTTTGCTAAGACTCTACTAACCCTTAGCACGTTTCTGCGCAATACTCTACTACCTAGAATAATA
>MU002354.1:0-19978 GCA_010093585.1 Melanomma pulvis-pyrius CBS 109.77
CCCCCCCAACAACAACAACAACAACATACACCTCGTTTACACCGCAGGAAACACCGGCCACCCCCAGCTCTCCGCCTTCTTCAACAACTTCTGATCCAAGCCGTTCACCCCCGCAGAAACGTACATGACCTTTGTAAACACAACGTCAGACCAGTAACTAAAAGAAGTGTTTCCGGGGATAAAAGCCACGTCTCCCATAATCAGCGTCACAGTCTCCTCCTCAATAGTGAGCGAGAGTGCGCCTTCCAAGACTTCAAAGGCTGTATGGCCTAGAAGAGTGTAGGTGGGTGTGGTAGTGTTGGAGGAGCGGCGGGACACTACGTGGACTTAGCACCACAGACAAACAAGCACGACTTACTGGAAGCGGTCGGAAATTAACTCACTGGTGATACTCCCCTGCGTAAAATCCCCTCCGCCCGTCACATCCGTAACAAACGGCTGCACAATCTGATATCCGAACTCACAGTTAAGAAACTTGGGTCCGTAGTCCTTGGCTACAAAGTACGGCGTCCCATTTACCTCTGGGAGGATGTTGGGCGTGCTATGCCAGCCACCGCTCGGTGCACTGCCGTCAACCAAGTCCCGTCTGGCAGTGAAATTCAACTCGGCGTACACGTCGAAGGACTCCAGAGCCGTAATGACTGCCGCCGGAGGGCTGCCACTTGACCCGTTGCCGCTCGGTGCTGGGACGTACGGGCTGTGCGTAGAAGAAGTGTAATTTGCATCTGCTAGAAAGAAGAATAGCTTTTCGAACCCCCCCGGACTAATGGACCCCACCATCTCGGTGTCCGGATCCAGAATCTGGAACGTATGCGTTGTATTCCTCGGCACGGATCCATAATCCCCTACCGTTAGCAGCCTTGCCTCGTCCTCGGCCCATAGCTGGAATCGGCCCTTGAGACAGAAGAAGTTCTCGTGGTGCGTTTGGTGGTGATGCGGGAGGACGCCCAGTTCATTAGATGAGGGGGAGGAGGTGCTGAGGAGAGAGAATGCGCCGCCGCTTGATGGTCCCGTGACTGGGAAGCGGTAGATCTGTTGGCCTATGGAGATGGCTTGCGCCGAGGCGTAGTGCTCGATCACGTAGGGACGGATGTGGTTGGGCGCGTTTTGGACGTAGAGTGAGCTAAGACTGGCGGCGAGATGTGGAAGGATTGCAAAGACGACGATGGATGCACTGGGTGAGTGCATGTTGGCGAGATCTCTTGGCTGGATGTGACGTAGGAGCGAAATTCAAATCTTTATGTATAAAAGAGTGACTTCGTAGGACAGCGTGAATAATGTTAGAAGACAGCGGGATAGGCTTTTTATGAAGACTTAGTACGTGAACGGCATGGATGCAAACCCCGCAGGAATTAGAAGCTTAATAAGTGTACACAATGAGAGGTAAAATGATGGGTCAATGCGGTAGAACTAACCATGACCTCGGGTTAGCTTTAAATATTGCCTTTTGGGTAGAGCAAAGCTGCATATAGCTTGGTTTGCACTCTCGCTTGTAGGTAGACGCTTAAGGAGACACCATTTCAGCGCGGACTAAATGTGCAGTCTGTTGACGGAGGTCAGGTGAACAGAAACTCCTTCTGTGGATGAAGACTCAAGACATCCTACACACAATTGTAAGAAGAGCACCAGGAGCTTCATTCGACAACCTCAGTTTACCTCTGAGATCCCGAGGTCGGTAAAATGTATGACTGCCGTATTCGATGCCGTGGGTTCGTCAATCGGAAGATTGTGATCGCTCCCAGGGTTGTTACAAGGTCCATGCCGCTCTTGCTAGTAAATTCAATCTGGATGTAGTTCCCGTTCGAGTAGGATCTGCGCTATTGGGTACGACGACTCCTCATAGCATGTTTCCACCTACGAGGGAACATGTTTTGCAACTTACCTGCCGTATGCTTAAATCTAGCTACAGGATGGCAGGATGAATCCTGTCGTTCGACGCCCTGTATTAGTAGTGACGTAGTTCTTATAAATTTCGGTATGTGCTATATATATGAGTCTTTGGTTTGCTTAATAGGGCATACTTTCGTTAACGTATTAAGCAAAACATCGGCTGCTATATATGCGTCGTACACAGTACATCTTCGAAAATGAGCGTTCAAACTAGCAACGAGATAACACGCAAAACACGCATGTAATTGTAATAGAAAAGTCAACAAAGTTAAGTCAATTGTAAAATTTTTGTATCATGTTAAAGGACTTGGAGCCCCTTCGAAGTAACTAGTTGACCTGTCCTTAAT
This sequence comes from Melanomma pulvis-pyrius CBS 109.77, assembly GCA_010093585.1. Taxonomy (NCBI): domain Eukaryota; kingdom Fungi; phylum Ascomycota; class Dothideomycetes; order Pleosporales; family Melanommataceae; genus Melanomma; species Melanomma pulvis-pyrius. The sequence continues at coordinate 2,238 of MU002354.1, forward strand.
ATACAGATTTTGAAGATAGACATCATCGTCCACGGAGTCTCCAGATGGATTTTATGGGAGACACCCATGTGTAGCGTACCTTAGTTCTTCTTGCCATCTAGGTCTTTGTAAAAGTCCCACTGGAAGTTCCTTAAAGAAGAGTGCAACGTCAGCTCAGCTCTCATATTCCATAACAAGACATGGAGTCTTTCTTGGGGCTTTACTTACTTGGAAGGATCATTGAAGCGAATCTTCTTATCAATCTCCGCGATCTTTTTCACATCCTCAGCGGGGAGTTTGAAGTCTCCCTCCAGATTTGACTTGATGCGATGCTCCGTCTTAGACTTGGGGATGACAGAGTGTCCCTTTGCAATTCCCCAAGCCAGGGCAACCTGCGCTCCCGATTTTCCATGCTTCTTGCCGATTTCAACAAGGACAGGGTCGTCCATTAACTTGCCTAAGTCCTTGCCCGAGTCGTATATCTCATTTTGGTTGCCGAAGGGAGAGTACTGGGTGATGTGGATGCCCTTCTCCTCGTGAAATTCGGTGAAGGAGGATTGCTGGAGGTAAGGGTGGAGCTCTAGCTGATGTGCAGCTGGGACCTAATCATTGTCAACATGCAAACTTTTCGATGATGGTGATGTTTCATACCACGCTCGTCTCCTTCAGCAGGCGCTCGAGCTCTGCTTTGCTAAAGTTTGAGATGCCAATAGCCCTCGCCTTCCCTGACTTCACGCACTTCTCCATCGCCTTGTACGTGTCGACGTAGTCCGAATCGCCCTTTTTAATCTTGCCGTTCTCGTCCTTTGGAATCATGGTGTCGCTCCGTGCAAATGGCGAGGGCCAATGCATGAGGTACAGGTCGACATAGTCCGTTCCGAGATCCTTCAGCGAGGCTTCGAGAGCGTTCTCCACATCATCTGGATGATGTGAGTTGTTCCAGAGCTTCGTGGTGATGAAGAGTTCCTCGCGGGGCACCCCTGACTTCTTTACTGCGTTTCCAACAGCAGCCTCAGTACCGTAGATCCGAGCCGTGTCGATGTGGCGATAACCAGCCTTGAGTGCAATAGTGACGGCCGGCTCTTGGGCGTCAGCGTCCTGCCAGGTTCCAAAGCCAATCGCGGGGATCTTCGCGCCAGTGTTGAGCGTGAATGTGGTTCCGTTGTGGGCCATTCTGAATTGATGGATCCGTGATGTTATTTGAGGTCGAAGGTGGTATTGAATATGGGAATTTGTTTTGAGGAGTTTTGAGGTGAGAGTGCGGAAAGATCGGGAAGGAGCAGGAGCAAACATCTTTGTAGGAAAGGCGGTCAAGAGCGCGCCCTCACTTGAGTACCTTGCGTACAATTATGTCCTGATATCGTCATTCCGACGTTTACAAATGCATTCTTTCCGAGGTGCAATCGATGACGTCGTATCTCTGCTACCCGAGACCATCAAGGTGTTGTCGGAAGATCAACGGTAATGCGTATCGGCAAATAGCACTAGCAAGTGTAGACAATTCAGCGTTTCTTGAGATCGACTGCTGAAGCAGTGGTACATAGTAATGAGGTCGGCTCGGAATATAAGGGCGTAGATCGATTAGCGACATTATCACGTGCTCCCGCGATTTGGCGAGCCTCGTCGAGTCACCTCCATCTCACCTCTCATCTCACCAACTAACCGCATGAGCATCTCACCTTCCCATGAGCTAAAATGAACAAATCTTCATTTCCCAACTGTCAAGTCCCCTCTGAACGCTTCGTCGAAAGCTGTGGTGCGGTTCTGTTCGACCTCTCCGATCCCCACGCGAAAAAGGTGTGCTTGATCCATTACCTGAAGAAAGACGAGTGGCTTCTTGCGAAAGGGCGACGAAATTGTGGAGAACATCGAAAGGACGCTGCGCTGAGAGAGGTGCTGGAAGAAACCGGTTACCAATGCCATCTGCATCCCGTCACAATGCCTACACGAGCTCCACCCATAGATGAAACAGCAAACGTCATGGATAAAGCTCGCATATACCCTAATCTCACAGAGCCTTTCATGTTCACGACCAGAGGAATTGATGGTGGATCAAGTGTAAAGCTCATTTGGTGGTACATCGCTGCACTTGATAGGGATTCAGGTGTCAATATGCAACCGGGGGAGATCGCTTTTAGGGCAGAGTTCTTTCCTTGCACGGAAGCTGTCGAAAAGCTTACATGGCCCGCCGATGTCGAGGTTCTTAAGAGAGCAATCGAGCTGCTGGAGAGTTCATGATTTTGAGATATTAGAGAAGCGTCACTGTGAGTCACAAACGGTGTCCATAAGCGTAATATATGCATTGCTACCTAGACTGATCAGGAAGACCCTAGTCATCTTTCTCCAACCACTGTTTCGACGCATCATACAGTCTTCCAAACGCTGGATCTAGAGACAAAAATCGCTGATAGACGTTTGCGTCAACACGTTTCAAAAATTGCAGAGAAGACACAAATATCAGATCAGCGTACGAGACTACTATGCAGTTAGCTCATTGTCCCATTTTGTCATTCATCGATGATTCCCTCACCAGTATTACCCAGGAAGAAAGGTCCTCCATTCTTCTTGAGCAGATCAGCCATCTCTTTTGCCGGCTTCTGAACATCCTCCCAATTCTTCTCTCCGCCCTTTTCTTCCTCAATCTGTGACAACGGCATACCGAAAGATTTCTCTCGCGTTAGCTCAAAATAGTCGGCAGACGGTTTGTTCAACAGAACTCTCGGCACCTTTGGAAGCCATTGCGGCATCAAAGGCCCCAAAAAGCTCCCGATTTTATCTCTGACTTCAACGACAATTGGGTCATCCAGGTGAAGCGATGGGGTCGGATATCGCTTCTCAATCTCATGAGCGATAGGCCACGAATCCATCATAACAGTTCCATCTTCGAAGCGGATTGCCGGGCTAGTATAATCCATGAAGTATCCAGGAGCATTGGGATCGTTTGGTGGAAGGCCACTATATTGTTAACAGAGTCTTCGGAGACGCTTCTAAAATACGACAAGTACTTACAAGGACTTCAAGGTCGGCACTAGATCCGGGTATTCGATCCATTCCGTTTTGTAATCAACGCCCTTGTAGTTCAACGCCATGCGAGCTTATATTGTTAGTATGACTCTCGTTAACGGTGTTATACTCACGCTTCCAAGGATTCAAGCTCCATGACTTCGTCGGTGGTTTACTAGGAAGATCGTAGAGAATGACTTTCGACATCGTGGGATCGAAAAGGCAAGAACTTTTGAGTTTAGGTGAGTGAGTTTCTTGGTGGTTGACTTCGGAGGTTTTATGGTCCCCCGCAGTGGGTACCTTGGGTATTTGTCATCGATTAGCGGATCGTGAAGGAGGAGGCCGGAGAACTTGAGCCAAGCTCCGTTAGACCGTTGCGACAAGTTACGCTACTCAATTAGCACTATCTTCAAACTTGTCAATTTGTCTTGTCAACATTTCCTAGGTTTGGAGTGATTTTTATTCATTATCACTTAAAACTTAAAACTTTCATTGGTTCCGCATCAATGGTGATCAAGACTTCTATACACCAACGCACATGAACTTCAAATATTAAAAAATATTTATTGTAACCGCATTTGCCGCCTATCATATACACAGCTCTTTCTACATTAAAAAAATTCGCGAATTGAGGGCTTTGGGCCTACAACAAGGAAGATAGTATGTCAGTACGTGAAGGAAAGAAACCAGGGGATTGGTTTATCATCTCTCTGCTTCTAGCGTGACCGTGGTTGCGAGATAACATAGACATGGACTCTCGAGTGTTTCCCAAATTTCTTTTGAAATTGAATTTTGCGAGGAACAACTTACATTTTCGTTTCTTCAAGGCTCGGATAAGAATTTAGCATATACCCTTCCTACGCGCTCTACTAATCATCAATGATCATACAGACATTGCGACGACGTACGATGGGCGACGAACAATTACTAGCTCATTGGAGGCTCTGCAATAGCATTCAATAGATTGAAATCTCGAATCGCCAATGCCTCTTTCACTGCGAGTTTATCATCAACTAAGAAACTTCAAAGAGAACCAATACATGAACGTCGTCACTGTACCACTTAGCTTATATGCTTCAGCGCGTGTATAACTGTAGGGCTGTTGCACTAGAAAATACACGTAATTCTTCCTTTGTAGAAGACTGTTATGGAGTCTGTGTGAGAAGTAGATTATATTGGCGAAGCGTGCTGCGTATAGCCTTAGTTGTATAGGAGTCTCTTACTCGGCCCAGCGGATCATTTAATGCCCCCCAAGATTCTAGCATTGCCAGTCCTTAAATAGTGTCTCTACACTAACTAGTATACCTTATTTCCTCCTATTGTAGTCGTTTCCTCGATTGTTGATAGTCAAAGATGCGGTCAAATCTAGTCATCTAATCGCTTCACATGCCCAGGCTCGATCTATACAATTTCTTTACCTAGTCAATAGTCCGAGTTTGGTTCCAATCACACTATCAACCTTATAGGCACAATGTCCGCCCAACCGAGCACGTACAGGGAGTAAAGGTTATAAGGCTATCTACAAGCGAGTAGAGAGTTGCTCCGATCATACTAGACCTTGAATAGACTCGTGGCAAGGTCATGGATCCCGTAAGGGACATCGCTGTCTTGGAATGCCAGTAATGGGATAATCACTCAGTTGGAGATGACCAGTCGTGTTGGAATAATCGGTATTGGGGTGCTGCCCACACAAAGGAATGTATTAGGCGTATTGTGAAACATCAACGAACTGGCACTTCATATCAGCCACAGCGCCATACCAGTTCCAGGAGGAGAGCCATTCGTGCTGACGCATAGCCTAGCTTGAAGTTTGGTCCTTGTGTGTTTATTTCCTCTCTTTCCTTGTATTGTCGGGCGCTCATTAGTAGATAGTAACTTGTATAGACAACCTCCAGGAAGAAGATGAATCAAACGAAGAAGAGTACTTCAAAACTCGTAGGGGTTTCGACGTGAATCAACATGTCCAATGTCAAATTGCATGGTTTGTTTTCTCGTAAGTTATACTGGCACCCTATACACGATAAAAAGACCAACCTAGAGGAAACAAATAACCGCAAAGCATGATCTGCGCGCCTCGCCGGTGACATACTATTCAGAGTGCATGAACCTAAGCCCATTCACGATCTAACAGCAAGCTTATTTCAACGACAAGACCAAAATCATGCATTTCATTCGCCCGCTTACGAGAGCCTCATTCTCAGCCCGGCGGCCTTCGAAGCGACAAACGAGACGCTATTCGAATAATTTTTCTGTCGAGCTTTATTGCTAGTCGAGTCCAAAAGTTTATACCTCGTCCATATCGCACGAAACACAGAATACGAATGAAACAGGGTCACGCCGACCACGCGTACGCTTTCAGCCCCCAAATGAGAGGGGGGATCGCGACGGTGCCACTTCTCTTCACAATCGGTTAGCATCCGTACATCTTCAATACGCTAGCCACCCCCATCGACCAATCAACCCAGCTAAAAGGATTAGGAAGCACCACTACAGGCGCGAGGCTATGCTAAAGGTATCGTTGCTTCTGCTGAGAAGAAGAAATATTGCTGGGTCAACACTTTTGGACCCCGCAGATGACGGCGCAGGGGGATTGTCCCACTTGTCGGTTTAGGTAGCCATGGCCGTGCTGGACTCTTGACAATGTTGGCTTTCTTCTGACGTTGAATGCTTCATTCACTGCATCCAACTCCGTTTCTCGCATATCCCTATACACTGTCTCCTGCTGTTTCCTCTTCTTGAACTGTTCGATCGGGGGGCGGAAGCGTGGCAACCCACCCATTCATTTGGCCCCCAAACCTCGGATCGCCACATGGGATAGGACTCAACGACAAGGGTACTTGTAATGTGCGTCAGATACTAAGGAGGATTCGCGCAAGTGTTTGCATAAGAGGCTTGAAGGCGTCCTGTGCACGTAGCCAGCTCTCCACCACCATTTTCCTATTCTCGACGTTGGTCAGTCAAACGTCTGCCCGTCATGGAACCAGATCGTGTACCCCCGGTCAGCCAGCCGAGCTCAGAAAACGACAAATTCGGCGCGCGATTCAACAGAAGGGAAGAAAGACATGCGGAGAGCGAGCCGCCATCGCTATATGATCCGCCGGTCAGCCCGCCGTTGGAACGGGAGAGGGTGGATTTCGGCGCCAGTATTGGCAGAAGAGACAGCGACCACGCTCCGGACGTGGATCGGAATCCTTACGATCCTCTGGTTAGCCCCCAGGGACAAGACAGCTTCGGCGAGAGAACAGACAGAAGAGATAGCGACATCCACCGCGTGCCTCCGGACACGCCATACGACCCTCCATATGACATCGACGCACCGTACGATCCTCCAAACGGCCACGAAGCGGTCGCGATGCACCACATGGATGAGCCGCACTCAGCGACTCTCCACTCCCCCATGTCCACCATGACGGGAGGAAAGCAAGGCGACTACGGATTCGTGAATCGAAACACATACGACAGTGACACGCGGTCATTACTTAGCGTCGCTAAAAAGTACGACCACCGCGATGCGAGGAAGTTCCTACTCAAGACCGGTTCTTATCGGTTTTCCATCACCCTTCTTTTCTGCGTGCTGATCGCCTTGTCGTTGAAGGCGTATGAGGGATTTGGAGCCCCTCTGGTCATCAACAAGTCTCAAGTCCGGATCTTCAACGCTCTCATGCTCGGGCTCTCCCTAGGCCTCGGTCTGAACCTCGCATCGTCGTTGAAGCGGTACGCCGTCATTCTGCGTTGGTCGCTCCTCACCAAGCGCTACGTCTCACTAGAGGTCTTCGACTTAATCCTCGGGCTCGAGACTCTAACAAAAGTCGGGAAGCTGATGGTGATCTCGCTACCCGGGATCCGCAAAGTCAGGTTTCTGCGCAACTGGCCTTGGTTCCGGGATGCTAGAGATGACGGAACGCGGTTGACCTGGATCGTTTGTTTGATTTGGATATTTATCAACATCGGCGCCCAGGTTCTCGTCGCCGCACTTTCTCTCTTCTGGCCCGTCGACCCCTCCGATGCAATTCCGATATTGGCATATGGAAGTGTGTCCGTCTCGGATCTGACAAAATGGACCATCGATCCGCCAGGTATAACCTGGAACGCGTCCGCGTTGCAAGCCGCTTGGTCATATGGGAATGAAGCAACGAATTATCCCGTGTTCAACATAACCGAGTCGCAAACAGACTTGTCCTCCTTAGCCGGAACCCCCTTGTACCAAGGACAAGGAGTGGGATTCTACGAGTACCGATTCCTTAGCCGGAATCCAGACCATCTGTATACAAACTACATGGTCTCGACGCGGAAGGTGCAGGCTCGAGCGACGTGTCAGCAGTTGGAGACACGGGGGAAATATGTGAAAAGCAAAGACGGATCGATATACATCATGGGAAAGGTAAATACTGCTTGGCCTAGTTTCCTTGCCGAACATGAGCTAAACCGTGTACCAGGAAGAAGGCAAGGACTTCCAGAAATACTTTCTCCCACAGCGGACCGTCGGCTCTTTATCTTGGATCGGCTCTAGGCTGGAGTTCTGTGGTCCCCGATGCACAAACTTTACCGTCTACCAGGAATCGGACGACGAGCAAATCGCACAGCCTTCTCTGTTCCTCTGCGAGAACAAGCTATCCGCCATCGAAGGCGGGGAAAAGGACTTCGACAATCTCAAGCCGGAAGACAACGTCCACATCTATAGCAACGATGAGTTCGCACGCATAGCTACGGGCGCCATCGCCTGGACGGGCTACTCCCTAAACGGTTGGGATGATCGGCAAACCCGCTCGTACCTGCGCGGCTCGAAATGGAGTCCGTATCCAACAATCACCAAGGCACAAGTTGAAGACCTCCTCGCACGATACACGATCGGCGCCATCGCCGCCTTCGACGACCACGGCCTCCGCTACGAAGTCCAGAACCAGCAAAAAAGGCCCGTGCAGGGCCAACAATTGACAGTAGACTGGGCTTGGGTGCTCTCCCTCCTTGGCGCCATTTGTTTCATCCAGTTCGCGGCTCTCGTCGCCCTAATCAGCTTCGCGAACAAGTCGATTATTCGGGACGAGAGCTTCTTCAGCTTGGCGATGTTGCTGAGTCCGGTCGCGAACCGGATTGGGAAAGAGGGCATGAACCTAAGTGGCGAGGAAATCAAGAATCATCCGAAGCTGAGGTGGAAGAAGATCAGGTATGATTATAGAGAGGGGAAAGAAGGGGAACCGAATCAGGTGGATATTTTCTTTCAAGGAAAGGATATGAGGGATTCGAGGCGCAGTTGGGCGAGTGGGGTGTATTCTTAGGGCGGCGCGGGGCAGGGTTGTGTAGATAGATCTATGTGATTTGGGGAATGGAAATATTATGAGTTTGATGGGCAGGAGTTGGTAGACTTACTGCCTACGACCTACCAACTGCAACTTTACCACTGCTTCTGCTGCTGCAATATTCTTCCAGTAGATTATAGGCTCTTCTACCAGATGCTATCGGAAATAGTAGAGCTTCACTGACATTCTAGCCCAGAGTACCAAGCTAATATGCAGCGGTGCGTTATTAGCCCCTGACAAAGACCTCGACATTCGTCCGTTCAAGGACATACACCCAGTGCAGCACCTGCGGTCTATGCGTTATCGTGGTCATCGAGCCCCCGTTCTTCGTCTCCTGCTGCGGAACTTCGATTTCGTACTGCCAAGGTGGGGGACTAGTTAGCATGGTATTGGTAAGACGAGAGAGGGGGCAAGGGAATGGCACTACATGGCATCAAAAGGCGCGTTATTCGATACAGGTAGCAAGACAGAAGGGACTTAACAATACTTACCTTTCCCGCCAACGTCCACAGAGTGCTGGGATCCGGAAGCCCGTTGTCGATCATCTGTTGAGGAATATTGTCTAGATCATCATCGAGCTCATAGTCAAAGTCGTGGAATCCCTCCGACGCGAGCGTAGATGCTATTTCAGACATCAAGTTGGGTGATGTACTTTGATACAACGGACGATCTAGAAAAGGAAATCTTTCTGCCGAGTATGAAAGCGCTATCCAGCGGGCCTGGGGCTTAGCTACGAGTGCGAGGTGGATGGCGAGAATGTGCACCGGGTGCACAGGTTCCGGCGACTGCGTAACTGGGGTCGAAGCTATTGGAGTAGTGTTGACGTGATATGGGAGAGGAACGTAGGTGTCGTCTGTGCAGGCTACGGAGTCGGACGTGGACTTATCGACGATGACGGAATAGGTGGATGGCTTGCAGGCGTTGAGTAAGGAGGTGTGTGATAGCAGATTCGCGGACGACCAGCGCATGTAGTTCATATTCGGAGTTTCGTTTAGGGTCAGCTGGGAGAGAGACTTGGTAAGGTCCTTGTTCCCTTTGCTGGTCGTCGTGGTGTTGTTTCCCTCTACTTCGTCTGATATAGTACTTTTTACATCGCTTTCTTCTTCACTATTCTTGTGCGCACTAAAAATCTCAATCTCACGTTTTCTCCCAACCTCGATTGCTACTTCAGAGTAATCAATGTTGTGGATCTGCTCCGGTTGTTTTACATGCGCTCGCAGATGGTATGACAACAATGAAGTGCCGCATCCAATATGCAGGACCTTTGGATTCTGGTCCCGAGTCTCCCTTAGTGCATCGACTAAGTATGGATCCAGCGCATCAGGGGCCTCAAGCCATTCGAACGGATTCGAATTTGATGTAAAGCGGTCGTTCCAATATTGGCGCTCGCCGAACGAGGGCGGTTGAAAAGGCATTGATGAATGGACTGAAAATTGTCAGAAAACAATCGCGTCGGTAACATGTACAGTGCTTTGTTTTGATGGCTCACTGATATATCTATATATATTTCGATGAGAATACGTCTGTGACGTGAGTGAATAATTGCTTTGCGGCCTTGCTGAGAAAAGAAAGATTGGTCGGCTTCGGGCCAATGATTTTCCACTTGAAGATCTGCGCTTCCCCATCACCACCCCATCGCAACTTTTCTTGTCCACATTGCACGCGCAGCGTCACGCCCCCCAATGGCTTCTCTCCCAACCTCAATCCCTCGCTTCCTTCTCCCGCGGGGCTATCTCCTCCTCCGCCCACAAACACGGCAGCTCCTGCAGCTCCAGTTTCCCCTCACAGCCATCCGCCATGCGTCGTCGCGCCCGAAGACGCTCTCCGAGCAGTTCCAGAAGAGGGCCCCGCCCGTGATACCCCAGCCAGACAAATACCGCCCCCCATCGCACGGAAAACGTACCTCCAGAAGCGAGACGTCGATGAAGAGCTACGGACCCAAGTTGACGGCCGCGCAGAAAGAGGAGATGCGCACGAAGAAGTACCCGAACATGATGAGTCCTGAGGGCACGTTCACGCATTGGTTTTTCAACAACAAGGTCATTCATCTTTGGATCACAATGGTATGTATACCCAATTTTAATGTGCGAGTGCGACGGGGCGCCATGGGAAATCCGGCCCGCAGCATCCCCCCGCACTGGACGTATTTCTTGCACGGTGGGCTAATATTCGACAGGGAATCCTCGTCACCCTCGCAATCGCCGCCTGGTACATGGACTTCATGTCCAAAACCATCTACAGCGAGCTGATCCCCACGCGGAAAGACTTCTACATGCATCCGATACAGAGCACGGGCCGCTTCATCGAGGTCTACAAAATGCACATTGCGCACACTACGGCGGAAGCGCAGGACCGCCGCTTGAAGAAGATGGAGGATACGGAGAAGCGGAAGGAGTATAGGCTGCAAAGAATTAGGGAGGCGGAAGAGAAAGGTGAGGAGTATGTGGAGGATCCGAGGTATTATGTTGGGGAGGACGGCGTGAGGCGGAGGAGGGTTAAGAGGTGGTTTGGGATCTGGGAGTAGGAGAGTAGGGGCTGTGATAGAGAAGGCACAAAGGCGGTTGGAGGGACATGAATTATCCCATATGATACTATTAGTGTAAATTCTGGTTGAGACGATGTATGGGATGGGCGATGACAGTCCGGGGCAAGATGTGTGCATGCATTGCATGTGAGGCTACGGGCGGAGAAAAAGGCCTTGAACCATGTATAATTCTATTTGTAGATTTCCGTAGACGATGTCAATAATAGGACTACCCTCAGCTCTACCCAGTGAGTCATCATGTGTAAAGCACATTGTTTCCGCTGCGGATGTTCCGTTGCTGCTCTCGGAGCAAGCCTGGTTCGCAATGTGTGTCAATGTCAGACTCCGTGCCACGTCATATAAGCGACAGTCATGTGTTCATTCAGCCTCAACTGTGAATCTTTCCGGGTGGAACAGGCGCCTAGCCAAACGCTCAAACGTCCCAAGATTAGCCACGTGGATTCGCAATGTGAGCCACAGTTGCACACGCGCCTCTCGGGATCCTCCCGGGAGCAAATCGTCCAACCGACGTTGCACAGCGCGATATCAAGATCCGGACCAACAGGATATCACCGCCAGCCGCCGACTCGGCCCTCGTCCCACCTTTCCTTCCGCTCAGCGCGGAGATATGCAACCTTCCGGCCCTCCCGCAGCCTTCTCACGAATTCAGTCACCTCTCTCTCACTGGCGACGGCATCCGTTCCTCCAGACCCCTCGCCTTCGAGGAAGCTCTCCTCGAGTCCTCGGCACAGAGCTTCCTGCTCACCTACCGTAGCACTGAGCCGCTGGTATAGCGCCGGGGGGCTGAACTCTCGTAGAGCCGCATCCTGCTCGGCCTGCTTCTCCTGCCATTGACGCTCGAGGACTCGCAATGAAAGTAGTCGCGACTGTGTGCTGTCGCGCTGGTGTTGAAGATGCGCTTCGAGCTGCTTGAGAGACTCGGCGATTGCGATGTTCTGCGAGAGAAGGGCCCGCAGCGGGGCCGTGGACGCGGGCAGCGAGGGGTGGGCCGTCTCAGGACTGTGGATGATGGCGCGCTGGAGTTCGGGCGTCTGCAACACGTGGTGGAGATCCACGGTCCTGTGCCAGTTCAGTGGTGCCCTGCGTTTCAAGAGTGACGTACGTCTTGTCCTTTAAAACATCGGGCAGCCAATCATGGTCGGGCGGTGGGACGGGCAGCTGGCCGGCGTCTGCCTGCGAGGGGTGCTGGGGGAACGTGTGTGTGGAAGTGTGTGGGCGATCGCTGTAGGGCTGCGACGCCGTGTCTGGCGGCGGGGGAGGCAGAGGGGGCCCGGTTTGCGGTGTTGCGTGGCGGCTCGAGTGTGCGGAGGGCTTCGGGGGTGGTGGGGGAGGGGTCGAGGGGTTGAACTGGAAGAGGTTCTGCGACTGGCGCGGCGAGTGGTATGCCATCTTGTAGACGCAGCAGTGGCAGAGGGCGGTTGTTGGCGAGTGGTGGTCGGGCGGGGTGTGTGCATGCTATAGGCATTGGTGCATACCAGAGGCGTCATGCCGCGTCGCAGCGCGGGCCGTGTGGGTTGAGGTCGGCCGCTCATAATTATTGTTCCGCCCCGCCACAAGAGCAACCTGTGCGTATCTCGCGCGCTGCGCTCCACAGTGAAGCCCAAATCACCGCGCTGCAGGGCACCCCTTTTCATTCCGATAAACCCCCTCCACGTCCAGTTAGCAGAGCACGCCAGGTTGACGAATCCTGCCGTGCCGCTGCTGAGCGCCGACCGCGCGCTGCCCCTGGCGCCCGCGGGGACCTGCGCCTTCCCTCCTGGGGACGGCTGCAGAAAGCCTCGCTTGCCCGTTCGGGCTGCCCCTCGCTTGGCGGCGGACTCGACAACAACCAGCAGCTGCGAGCGGCCCGTTACGGTGCAACAGGGCCACTGTTCCTGTTGCCGTGCGAGCGGACAGCGATAGCCTCTTATCGGTGGCGCGGGTTTTGTGCAGACGGTCATCTCTGCGGTGGCATCTGCTGTGCAGCTAGTGCGCGGACTTGAGACGTGTTTCAACGATGCGGAGTGCCACTGTGCAATGGCGAGAGACGGCTAAGGCATAGCAGCGCACTCGCATAGCATCAACAGCCGGCCACAGCGCCCCCCCCCTCGCCCTGGCCGCCTGGCTCCCTCGCTGCGTACAACATCTCCACCGCAATCTCGACGTCCAGCGCGCAATTCTACATGCTCCCTCCTATCGCCCATCGCCCGCCCAAATCCCGCGCTGCACCCGCCTGTCCTCTCCTTGCCCTGAGCGCAGTTCGCACGGCTCATTGGCCCAATACGGCGTCTAACCGGCCCCCCCTGGCGCCGCCTCATCCACTCGACCACGACGACGCTGCAGCGTGGGCCGCTCATCGCTCAGGGACCAGCTGGAGCGCCTCGCAGCCCGCCAATTCCCATCTCGCGATCAGCTCTCCCACCATCCTGCGCACCCGCTTCTAGTTCATGCGCCGGCTCGGTTGAGCTCCCCTTTTACAAACGCGGAACAGCCTCGCGCTCGCGCTTCGCGACTCTCCTTCTCCACTGTCTCTGCACCTCGATTTGTGCACAACCATGATTCTCGCGGGGGTCAGAGAGGGATAATATTTAATATGCAGGTCGCAAACCCGCCCAAGCGCCCAGAGGGCTCTCCTCTCCAAGCCTCACCGCCTCGCCAAAAGGCTTCGACGCTGGCCTCCATTGCCATTCAGTCCTTCAGCGCCTTTCGATCGCAGACCGCGCAGCCCGCAAACTCCCCTGTTCGACGCAAGCCTCTACCAGCAAACTCGCCCGTCGTTGGACGCTTCCCCTCGGCTGAATCCAATAGTCGCCCCAACGGTACCGCAGATCGATCTAATATACAACCCTCCTTTTCGACACCCGCCCCGCCACCCCAACGTCCTCAAGGTCTCAACATTGTCCTCTCCCCCGTCCTGAGTGAATTCGACTTCTTGCCCAGGAATCTAGACGAGTGAGCACCCTTTGTTCTCTCCTTTCATTGTGAGGCATACTGACGCTCGCCACAGAGAGCCACATGGGAAGACTCCCATAACGGCAAGCGCCCCCAAGAACCCCTTCGCCCCTCGAAAGAGCTCCCTCGCCTACTCCACCTCCAGTCCCGTCATCTCCGGACCAAGGCATGATCGCTCGGTCAGCAGCTTTCAACCTCAGCGACAAGGCAGAGCAGATGAACTGAAGACGTCTACCATCAAAGGAACACACGTCCGATCCCCTACCATGCCGAACATGCCCGTATACACATCCGAACCACGCCAGCAGAATCTTAAACTAAGACTGGACGGCGTCACGGAAGACTTCATCGACGAAGACATATATGCCTCGTCAGGTACATCGCCCGCCGAGGAGCGCCCAAGCAAGCCTAGATCGCCCGCTGGAGGCTTCACGTCATTCTTTGGCTGGAACGCTTCGAAACCACAGAATGGGGCCGATTCACCCACAACAACCTTTTCGGAAAAGTCGTTGTCACCTGCATCACCCGGGTATCCAAAGCAACCGAAAAACATTCCTGCCAAGATAAAACCCTCGGGCCTTGACATCCCCATGGCCAATAATTCTTTTTCACAGCCCTCGTATTTTAATGTCCCCGGGACACCACTGCTATCATCGTCGCCCCAGATGAATGCTCACGTCGAAGAGTTGGAGCGCGAGCTCCGCGAGGTCAGCTCCGAGCTTGCCGCTTCCATCCAAAGGGAGATGGAATTAGAAGATGAGGTCGAGCGATGGAAGGCGGAAACTTCCACGGTCGTATCAGACAATCGAAGGACCAGTGACTACTATTCGGATTCTGGCGCTAGCTCGGTGCGATATCCCGTCGGTGATAGCGAGAGCAAATTAGAAGAGCTCGAAATGCTGCGGCGGAAAGCCGAGCAAGAGCGTGCATCGTTAAAGGTTCGCATGGCGGAACGGTTACAGGATGAACTTCGACGCCGACGAGACTTGGAGGAGCAGGTGCAGCAATTAGAAGACCGAGTCAGTGGCCAGCCCAGATCAGACCCTACAGCAGGCGGCTCCAAAGTCAAGGATCCCAGGGTGAAGGAGCTAGAGAGCTCATTACAAGATGCCCAGAGGCGATTGGCTGAAGAAAGACAAGTCAAGGAAAACTTTGAGGACCTACTGACAGCGCTCCGCGAAGAGTTGGAGAAGCACCGCAACGAAAGGGACAATCTTCGGGATGAGGTTGTGCCGCAACTACGGGCTCGACTGGAAGGATTAGAGTCCGAGGCTGCCGATACCCAAACCCTCATCTATGAATCCACACGCATGCAACAAGAGATACACACTCTGCGGAGCGAGAATCAAACCCTCATCAACGCTCGTAAAATGCAGTTAGAGATGGCGCAACAACAGACACGCTTCCAGTCAATCGCAGAAGAGTCGGAAGCTCCTCCAGTGTCGGCCCCCCGGGTCGGCCTATCAAGGTCAAATTCTCTGGCAAGAAGCTCCGCTTTCAACAGCACTAAGAAGAACTCTTTATCTCGTTCAGGCTCTCTATCTCGTTCGAACTCCGTGAAAGATAGATCTGGGGCCGAGTCTCCACGGGAGGTCTCACCGATAATCGGCAATCCCGTAAAAGAGTTGGAAGAGCAGCGAGACGCCCTTCACAAGGCTTTGAAGCATTTACTGCAACGTCAAGAATTGCAGCAAAGGGAGTTTCAGGCTCGCATTCGGGAGCTTGAAATCGAAAGGGACAATGCTCTGAACCTCACACCTCGCCGGACTACCTTTCGTAAGGAAGTCGCACACTTGAGGGAGGAAGTCAACTCGCTGAGACGTCGTGCTGACGATGCCCTCGAACAGAAATGGCAATGCGAGAAGGGTCTAGGTGGACTACGGATGGATCTGGACCGTGCACAGCAAGAAACTAGTTCTCTCCGAGACCTCCTGCAGGAGCATGATATTACAATCCCGGAGATTAGGATCGACAATCAACCTATCTCTCTGGATAAGGCCTACAAGGAGCTGCGCACGACGCATGCTCTCTCCCTCGCTCAAATCAAGCAAATGGATTCGAATGATTCATTGGGTGAGGCGGGTGCTGAAGCAGAGCGCACACTGGATCTCCTGAAGCGAAGCATTTCCGACGCAGAAGTCGAACGAGAAGCAGCCCAAAAGGAGGCCGAGCAATATCGCCAGCAAGCTCGAGACCTGCAAAGATCGGAGATCGAGCATCTTGGCAAAGAGCAAAAGCTGAGTAGTGAGTTGTACGCCGCGGCGACTCGTATGGATGAGCTCTCCAACCGAATTCAGCTACAGTTGGAGTCTAACAAGTCGCTTCGCAATCGACTTGCCGATGCTATTTCACGTGGAGAGAAAGAGCAGAAAATGTCAACAGAGAAGATCATTGAGCTAGAACGACGACTGAAAGCGGCCGAAGACAAGGTGATGATTGCTCAGCAATCTTCTGATGAGGCCATCACAAGGCACGAAGAGGAGGTACAAACGATCAAAGAGAGCCACAACACACATCTTCGCCGGGTGAAATCGGGCTTGCTTAGCCCTTCAGCCTTCTCGCCCAAGATGCCTACGTCCCCCATCTTCGCTACAAGATCGCCTCGACTTGGTCACACAAGCAGCGGACCAGCCATGTCCATGGCCGAAGCTACTAGGACAGAGCTACTCGAGAAGCGGGTCGAAGAACTCGAGAAGGCACTCTCCGATGCTGACAAGGAGATGGAGGAGGTGGTCGGGCGCATGAACATGGCCCAGATCGAGGTTGCCGACCTACAGTATGAACGGTAAGTTGAACTGTTAGCCCGTGTACTCGAGCATTTCTAATCATGAACATAGGGACGAGGCAATGAGGCACACTAGGAAACTCCAGGCCGACATCCTTGCTGAGCGCGAAAAAGTCAAAGCTCTGATGGCCCAAAATTAATATGTCGCGTACAACAGGCTTGATTCGAGACGACACTTATTCTTCTTCCTTCTTTTTAATACAGCTCGCAGGAGGATTTGCCGATTGGGGCACGGAGTCATTTGGCGTTTTGAAATGTGCATTTACACTGGAACAACGGTTTGTACCGCTACCGCATGACGTTTTATTTTTCTTCTTCGTTGCTTCGGCAAACAGCAAGCTTTCGTTTTATTGCATTTGGTGGCGGGGCCAAGCAGGGCCGTGATTTTTTTTTTTTTTGGGTTCAAGACACTTGTCGACAGCTATTTGCAGCGGGACCGCATTCGGTCACAGCGTTATATACCCTTCCTTCGGTGGCAGTCGAGCTGCGAGCCGACTTGTCGAGACTCGGACATGATACCGATTTTGGTTCTTGTATCCCCATCAGGCCAGCCCTTTGTTGTTTGTACTCTTAATGATCTAATGGTTGGATGTTGGATCCGAATTCAACCTATTGCTACTGCTGTGCTACCACCGTAGCTGCACACTACTTTGCTTGTCCTGCTGCCGTCACCGTGTCCCGTGTCCCCTATGCAGTGTATATGTGTGCCTGGGATTCGAGAAGGCGGGGAACGAGGAGTCCAAAATAGACGGGCAGGAACGTGTGTGCAGGACAAATGCAGGCAGCGCTCGATTATTGCACGAAGCGGGCGGTAAGGCTGACGGGCAATCTATTATGCGGCCTTATTGAACGCGGCGTCAGGGAGAGGCGCGGTGCTACAGATTGGTGTGAGGTTGCGATGCTGCCCGACGCGGTGGACGTGATTCAGTGCTGTGCCATACCTTATGGCATGCTGTGTTCGCTGCTTCGGCAGGCCGGGTGGGAGACAGAACGGAGCCGTCCGACGTGAGCACGCGCAGGCTTCCCTATCGATAGCGTCGCCGCGTAGAGTCTGGTCGAGTCTGGGGGTCGCAGGCTGCAGGCGCACAGCGCAGCAATACGCCGTGCATGCGCAGGCTCTGCTGTGACAACGTTGGATCGTCGACGACGGCGGCCCATGTGAAAGCAGTCTCCTGCCTCCTGTCGTCCCCCCTCCCCCCCT
>MU002355.1:0-19886 GCA_010093585.1 Melanomma pulvis-pyrius CBS 109.77
AAGGCAAGCAGACTTAAAGGCGCTGCAGGCAGTGCAGCAAGACAAGACACAACTTGCGCACGTGCAAATCTAAGGTAGAAAACGCAGTAGAGTAAAATAGCCTACTACAATTTATAGTATTAATTGCAATTATACTGTGCGCAAGAGTATAAGTTGCAATTTTGGTGGGGTCTTGGCAAAAGTGGGCGACATACTTGGGTGGGCGACATGCTTGTGAAGTATTATTGTCAATAACGCCATGCGGGTACCCGTATCTCGCTTGCAGCCGCATGTCATTCGGCCAGCCATTTTCGGCTAAACATGCAAGGGTCGGCACTAACCGCGGCGTCAGCTGCCAAAGAGACAAAACCGTCCAGCTTGAAGAAAGAAGAACACGGCTGGTCGTTGTGTTCTCTTCATCATTTCTTAAACATGGGAGCAGAAAAGGCCTTGAAAGCCGCGGACAAGCTCTTGCAATGCATTGCAACCGTCGGCGAAAAAAGAACAGCCTACGACTTTACCGACAACTTGATTATTGTGTCTCCCAACAACGAAAATGCACAGAAACTGGGGCAGACCATGGCAAACTTTGCTATGCTCGCAGATGAATTTCGTTATTCAAGCGGTAGGCCGAGGCTTGTGGCGATCTGTGAGTACTCCCTAGCACTATGAGTTTACCGTTAACGTGATGTCAGGTCAGGAACTGAAGGTTTTCATCAAAAAGTACCCGCGCTTGAATGCTCTCGTTGCTGGGATTCCTGGTAGAGTTAGTTCGGGTGACTACGAAGGCCGGCCAGAAGCAGCGATATGGATCCAGGAAATAATTGACGGAGTCGACCCATTTCTACAAAATGCAAGCAGGGCTGTTGAGGAGGTTGCAGAGGTAAATCCGCAACGAGACCGCAACTCTTATCCTCAAATTTGACAAATTCTAGTTTCTCGAATACCTCAAACTATTCAATAAGCAAGGAGAACCATTTTCCGATGTGATCACTTGGCGAACTATCGCGAGCGAGGCGGAACAGAAGCCACAAGTAGTAAGCTGAACTCTTCTACAGCTTCTTGCAGCATATTTACTCCCCATCAGATGGACTTCGACGATGCGGTCGCACGGGGTACTACCGAACCTCGAAAAACGGACGTTCAATTTTCCGGGAAAATCCCTTCGATCAAGAGGTTGTTGGCGCTGTTAGAGGAAATCAATTCCAATCTCCGCCAACTGGATTCCGATCTTTTGACTCGTAAGCTCAATCTCTGCATAATATGATACATATCTAATTCTCTCATAGACCTTAGCGAACTTCATAGCCTTCTTGGAGAAACTGTGAACACATTCACCAGCCTACACGGCGAGCTAATCGATGATCCGGATCCGAATAACATCGTTCCATATTGCGAAGAGTGCTCCGCAGTTTGGAAAAAGGTAATGTAACTGAGCCATCTACTTATATGTCTTGCTTATACATACTAGCTCCTATTGTGGATCCCTCTTGACCTCGACATCGAGAAGCCGATCCGTGGAGCCTGGTATGGGAGTTTTACGTCGCCGAGAATTCGAACCTTGGACATTCGACCGTGGTACAACTTTATTGAACCAGTATCCCGTCAGGTAAAATTCGATATATCACGATCAAGCACTCCGTCACTCATCTGGGGATTGAGTGCATATCACGCCTCAACAAGGGGGATGCCCCCAGAAACAGGAGTCATATGTGCAGTCGAGAAACCAGGCGTCGACGGATTTCTGGCTACCATAACACCATCATTTCATGTTGTAATGATAAGTGCGGAGATGTCCTGGTTAGAGCTTCCGTCAAATGATAAGCAGATACAAACAGGGCAAAGTAAGATAGGCAGCTTTTCTCCGAATTTCCCTGGGAACCCCAAAATAGTATGGTGGCTCTCCGCATTTGAAGCCAGAAAAGCCACTTCCTCATCTTCAGAGGAAAGCGTTGGCGTCTTCGTGAGGGCTAGTTCTGTGGACATGGCTGGATGCGAAGCCGATGTTGGGATCCATACAGCTGGTGAAGGCTGGATTCAATCACAGTGGCTTGCACATGTCCCTGGAAAGAAAGGAATCGACTGTGGTACACTGCCCACAATCGGAATGAAAAAAAACACGGACAAAGACGGGATATCATGCCGCACTTCCACAGTTCCATTTCTCCCTGGCACCTTCTCTACCGCCCCAAAAGTGTTCCTAGCTTTCGCTGAAGTCGGTTTTGTGACGAATAGGCCACTCCAACGAGTTGCTCTTGATGCAAGCGAGGTTACTAAAGATGGCTTTACGCTTGCACTTCGCACGTGGAAAAACTCGGAAATATTTGAGAAGCAGACGCAGTGCACATATATAGCTCTTGAATAAATTGAACTTCTTATTTCACATCACGGTATCAGAGTCGATATGCCGCTGGACTTCTCTAAGAGTAGAAACGGGGAGAAGAATGACCTCAACAATCAATCCAGATCGGCACATTGTCATACAATCACCATGTGTGACCGTAGTTCCTGGCTCGATACCAATTTCTTTCAGTTTTTGTTCCACTCTCCACGGCAAATCCGTTGCGAGATTTGCACAGTACGCTGCAGTCACTCTCATGGCCTCGATATCATTTCCTTGGCGAACAACCTTCCAGCGGCCACTACTAAGCGTATCAAACGCAGATAGATTGACAGTCGAGGTCGCGGAAGCATATGTGAAGAACTTATCCTCAACATGTTCCGCCGAATATACGAGCACCGTGGCTCGCACCGTGACCGCACAGCGCTCCGTGCTTGTCTTGTCTGTTTCACTAGTGCTAACCATGACAACGCTGTCAGCACCAAGCTGGAGACCTGCAACATAGTAGTCACCATAGACTCGTTGAAAGGCTTGAAGTCCTCCTCTCTTTAGGATTTCGATAGCCTCATGTGATAATTGCGGTGGTTGTTCAAAAAAGGCCGTTCCTGACCTCCAGGTTGCTTTCAATGACCGTTTCTGATCCTGCAAAGGTGTGAATGCCTGTGCAAGATAACTTCGAGAATATGGAGCGGCTTACATCGACATTTTCGGCAACATCTTCATCGTAACTACCGGTGACTCCGGCGCTAAGGAACTTGCATCCTACGGAAATTCCTAGGCTCGCGCTAAGATGTTCCGTAGAATGACCGGCGCTGCGAGACGATGTCGATGTGAAAGAGGCGCGTCCACCATCACTGGCTTCGAATTTCAGCGGAGTCTTGCTCAGACTTAGAGGATCGAACGGGCTGCGGCTTGCGAAGGGTGCTTCAGTTTCAGCGCGGCTAGAGAAGAATGATGTCCCAATCACCACCGGGATAGTTCCCCATGGCAAGTTGAGAGGCAGCTGTTGTTTGGCTAGAAGTATAATGCTTGGACGAGTTGGGTCAAACTTTTCCCATTCGGCGAGGGTGATTGGGGACATATCCGTATCTGTAATAGTAATGCGACAGAGGAGTCTCCGCACAACATGGACGAATTTGTATGTTCAACACCAGCTTGAATTCTCGAACGAGACGGGATGTTCATCGGCTATTGGCTGACGTATTTTGAACAAATGCCGAGTTCCGTCAACACTCGGCATGCACATCAATTCAGTAATGCAGGGCAACTAGATTTGGAGATCTGTGCCTCAAAATGGTTGTTATATGGCGACGATAGTGAGCTAGTGCGACCTGGACTCCAAAAGACGCAGCTGAAACGGGACGGGACGGGCCACGATGGTACTACCGCGTTGTCGCGTGTCTCGCTTAAAGTCAGGAACCTAGACACATCGCTAGCCTCTTGCCCAGTGTACATTTCAGCTCCGGTAAACCTTGCTATCTTCCGAATACATTCTAGGGAGACGCCAGAGAAATTCATTGTGGTGTGGAGGCGTACTTGTCAGCTGGTAAATTGCATGAAGGCGTCGGCTTCAACAAGCGCAATTGCCACTATGGTCTGGTGTCTTTAATATAACGAACCGGAGACGACAACGACCACAGTCTAGACTTGCAATTCCCTGCATACACTTGCGCAAATGCTCTCAACTGCAGCCTTCATTGAACCTTAGTCCTCCAGTTCCTATATAGATGTACTTTGACTTCGGATATGATCTACATTCCTATTTCCTATTTAGAAGTATGGCTTAAAAGCGAAAACTAAAGAGGCTATTTTAGTCGAAATTGGAGCTCCCATGTCGCGGAGCAGGCGCGTGGCGTTTCCACGTGTACATCATTAGCAAGCTCAATTAAGCATATCGGGTCGAGAACGTTCGTGAGAACTACTCTTCACGATGCACATTTAAATCCTGAGGTCGCAAGGCCTCAAATCTGAGCTCCAGAGAACTACAATCCTCCTCCTCATCATCCTCGTAACTGACGTCTTTGTGAGCGAAAATGCGGTCAATTTTAGTTAGTGACACTTTTTATTCCTGTTCTTGAATCTTTCGGGGCCACATGGTAACATATAATACAGGAATTTGGTTCTGCGGCTCTGCTGTTCACCCTACTTGCACCAGCAACGGCACGAACTGTAGCAAAGGTCACCGTGGAAATCGACATCAACGAGGGCATTGCCAACTCCCATGAAGCCTCCGGAAGCTATGATCTCCTGTCCGACACAACACAATCGATTATAGTTGCAGGAGCGAACAAGAATAGGCAACATCCAATTGAAATTGAAATTGAAGAAGAAGTGGATGCTGGAAACAACGTCACCGCTGCTTTGGCAAATGTGCCGGCCAGTGTAACATGCCTATGTACATCTCTCCGCTGTTGTCTCGGCAAGTCTAACACCGCTCAGCTGGAACCGTTATACCAAAATCCTTCATCGACAAGGCCATTCTGAGAATACTTGGTGACTCCACTGTCACCCCCAACATCCCAGCTATTTGTCCATACGGAG
The DNA here is from genome assembly GCA_010093585.1 of Melanomma pulvis-pyrius CBS 109.77. Taxonomy (NCBI): domain Eukaryota; kingdom Fungi; phylum Ascomycota; class Dothideomycetes; order Pleosporales; family Melanommataceae; genus Melanomma; species Melanomma pulvis-pyrius. The sequence continues at coordinate 4,862 of MU002355.1, forward strand.
GAAATCCGCCAACACCAACTGCCTGTGCCTGCAAGGCTATTCAGGATACCAGTGCGTTCTAATTTACTTCACCCGCAGAGCCATTCCCCGCTAATATTCCCAGCGTCACCCGACCCGAAAGATCAATACTTCCCAGGAGACTTCAAGAATCTTGAGCCAGTTTTCAAAGATGCAGCAGGCGAAAAATTGAAAAATTTAATCTACTTTCCACTGCTTAAAGCAAACAAGCCATTAGGAGGAGGCGCGTGGCCAGAGAAACAATTTGGATGTTCGGGCTCTTATAGCCCAGGAACATGGCGGATAGTTTTGCGGAAGCCGGTTACTGGTGCGATAACCTGGGTTGGTGTGATGGAGCATCCAACGAACTGTCCCACGGGGTTCAAAAACTGCTTCAAACCTTGTGTATAATGGGGAAATAGGCGCTGAGATGAATTTAGTTTCTTGTGTGGGATTAATAATTACCAACGCACGTTGAACAAATAAAATATGCGGACGTGCGCGGATTCTACGATCTTATCTGATATGATTTCCATAATTCAATACATTCTCTACATCGTGGACATCTGTTTGTCCCACAGAGATCCATCAAACTCAGAAATGAAATATCACAATTTTGGATTTGAAGGCCAGTTGAGAGAAGCGGCGGCGCGCGTGCCAGGATCTATTTTGGATCAGGGGTCTCTATGGCCTTGTCGAGTTTGATCAGATCGTTGGCCGATGAAGTATTGATGGGAATGGTCCACGCCGGATCCGTACTTGAGGTTGCCATGATTGATGATATAATGATATTCACTAGTGAAGAAGGAAGAACCGGGTGCTTGCGAGATACTTTTTGATTCAAAAATCTGCTTTGGCGTAAGCATGACTTGAAACTAAATCGGGGTAACAGGTTGAATATTTTAAACGTCTAGGGTGAGGAGGTGTTGCATTTGTATGTCTACTATTTCGTACATTTAATGAATTAAGTACATCACATCATACTATGCCGTACTCTACATATCTCGATTTATAAACCTGCAACGTACAAATCATATCGCACTATCCAAACACTAGCAAGAGTAGCAAGGCTCTAATACAGGATCACCAAACTCAAAAACTTCTTCACTAATCGCATTTGACAATGAAATCTCGTTCTCGGTACTGCTATTACCGTTTCTAGCCTAGGAAAATGACTTACTCACCGATGTGGTGTCTTGTATAAGCATGTGGTATACTATTGGTCAGGTGCGGACCCCGAGTAGTGGAGTTTCGCCGTGCTTAAGCGGATACGAATATTTAGAATCTGGAAGTGAGTGTAACAATGTGCTTTGGGCCTAGTTGTAGCTCGGGAAGAAAAATTAACATCCCGCATGGGGACCCACTAGGATTCCGATTGATAGATAACAGAAGTAAGATCGGTGTACAAATGGAAAGGTAATGGCCACAAAGCTGACTCTCGGAAAGACTCAAATGGTTTGTTCTCGATGTAATTATATATATTGTGCTTATAAGTATCTCAAAAAATTACCACTAAGAGAATGTATAGGGCCCAAAAGAAATTCGACCCACTAAATGCTGCAGAACCAAAAGCGCCTATTATTCCAATGCTATCGCTAATACGTCATGTCATATCCCACCAAAGCCCGGTCCAGTAGATCAGCAGTTGTAGGTCATAGTGAATCCAGCATCCTTGGTATCAGCAAAAGCCACACGGCCGGCTTGAGAGTCGCTCGCAATCGCCAGCTTGTAGGACATCAGCGTATCGCAAGTAGCCGAGTTGATTACAAATTTCGTGGGTGCCACAGGGCTGCTGGCCAGCTGGACCGTACCAAACAAAGAGCCCTTGTTGGACCCAGACTCTGCGTAGACATTCAGGAGGCTATTGCCGGATTTGGTAATCGGATACGCGGCCGGGAAATTGACTTCAAGCTGGCAGCCGTAGGACCCAGCGGGGATGTTGGAAAACGTCAAAGCGTTGGTGACGACGTTTGTTGGGCCTGCATCTTGATGAATGTCATAGTTGATTGGAAAGCCGATGGATTGCGGATAGGCGACACTGCAGGCACGGCGCTCGAGGGGTGCAGAAGAGGTTGGGGCGGCGGTGGCGAGGAGGGAGGTGCTCAGGAGAGCAGCGGCGAGGGTGAGGTATTGCATTTTGGTAGAGTGGTTTGAAGGGATTAAAAGATGGTTGGCGAGGAGTGAACTGAATGTGTTGGTTGGTTGACAGAGGATTGAGATGGTGTTGTAAATTGGTAGTTGGAGTTGGATGATGTTTTTTTCCCAGGAGACTCAATCTACATTTATACGTTTCGACGTTCCCTCCAACGATACTCATCATTGATACTATTCTTGGATTTCACATTCTCAAAGTCTCCTGACCTACAATACTAATCCTCGCTTTTCAGCTATCCAGACAACGTAACCGTGGTAGCTTACCTGTACGTCAAAGCTCAAGTCATCACAGCCCTACCTGCCAGCTAACATGAATACTCTGGGGTGCATGCAGCGAGGCGTCTCTAAGCTTTTCGTCGTCGATCACCCGGATTCGGCAGTGAACAGCTGAGGCAAAGCACAGCCTCCGCTCGATACTAGCCTCACGCTTACTGAGCTGAAAACCAAACAACCACTCGTGACGACGACGGCGGCGGTGACGTTACATCGTATTTAATATTGAATCTTACTTTGGTGGGAGAAACATCTCACAGCGGAGGCGTCTTGGAGTGGCACGGTCACCTGAGCATGCGATTTGTTGATAAAAATACCTCTATGTCGAACCCACAGTCGTGAAAGAGGCTTGCCCACAAACACGACACTGAAATGATATAAACGCGTTATTTTTGTGCTACTCATCCGATGCTTCCGCGCCACCGTTGGACGAGACACTACTCGAAGCTACCAAAGAGGGAGATTCTTAGTTGAATGTAGCATAGCTGTGCTGCGCTGCGCTGATTGAGGGTCCCACCGCAACATCATAGCATCGGAAGAGACGCGAGGGAGGGGAGCCTAGATTTGGATATGATGAGATATGATGAGATGAGATGACGGTTCCAATGTCCAAACGTAGTTGAAGAAGGAAAGTTGTGGGGTGAAGGATCCGTGGGACGGGCTCGCTTAGTAACCACTTTAGCGCCCCATCTTGGCCACTCCCAAACGGCCTGTTTCCATCCACACCCACCATTATTACACGCCCTTTCATCAGCCTTTTCAAGGCATGGGTAATCCGCCGTCTTCAATTTGGTATTTCGCGGACGCAAAGCCCAGAATAGCTTTCCACCTGGCTTCGGCAGTTCCATTGGCAAACAAGCAAGGCCCCTCATTAATATCCATGGCTAAAGACGAGCGGAAGCCTGTCACCAGATCATCTATCTTCACTATTTGAACCCGGTCCAGAGGATCTTCATTGTGGGTTTACTCAGAACGCGAATGAAAATGGTTCAACCATATATTCGAAGACGGGATACAGACCGGTCCAGCACACTTTAAGCAATATAGGAAATGAAGATTCCCTTTGCTTCATATATGCAGAATCTTGGAGAGAAATAAATATGTCTATCTCTCTTTTCCGCATCAAAATCCTCTTTCACGTCTTCCCTCGAATTCCTTGCCCGTTTAAACATTAGCCGACCAAAACCACACAATGCGGTTCTCTACGCTTTTAATCCAAGCGCTCTCCCTGACGGCCTCGCTAGCCTCCGCAGTAGCTATCGAGAAACGTCAATCGACCACTCAAGTCTACAAGTTCTCCAGTCCGACATCAGCTGAGGGCATCGCTGTCCGCTCAAACGGACAACTCCTAGTCTCTTTCTTCGACAAGGCCGAACTCTGGACGATCGACCCCGCAACTAAAAAGGCTACCAAACTCGTGTCGTTCGAAGGCGCTACATGCTCCGCTGGGATCGCCGAGATCGCGCCTGACGTTTTCGCCGTCGTGGCTGGGCAATTCTCCTTCAGCGGAGGTAACAAGGCTGGGTCTTGGGCTATCTGGAAGGTCGATTTCACGAGCGGTACCGCCGTGGCGAGCGTCTTGAAAAAGGTGCCCGAGTCTGGGTTCTTCAACGGTCTTACCACTTTCGATAACAGCACTATTCTGATTGGTGATGCGTCCAAGGGCGCAGTCTGGAGAATGGATACCAAGACTGGGGCTTACAGCATCGCAATTCAGGATGCCCTTATGAATCCGGCTGCCAATGCTGGGTAAGCCATGTTGCTCATCACTACAAGTTATACACTGACTAAATTCCCTGGTAGAATCCCCATGGGTCTCGACGGCCTTCGATACTCAAACGGCACCGTCTGGTTCACCAATGTTTCCAAGAACAGTCTCCACAAAGTAGCAGTCGATGCGACTGGCAAGGCTACTGGCAGCATCGCTACGATCTGGTCGAATACCTTTTCCGACGATCTCTGGGTTGGTTCGGATGGGTCTGCATACGTTGCTACAGGTAGCGCTGGAAAGATTCAGAAGGTCAGCCCCGATGGAAAGGTTAGCACCGTGGCTTCGGTATCAGGATCCACTGCTGTCGTACTTGGAAGGACCGAGGCTGATAAGAATACACTTTACATTGCGACTGGGAATGGGCTAATTGCATCTGTCAAAGTGTAAACGTCCGGAACCATTTCAGTGTAAAAGCTCCGACGTCAAGCTATTATTAGGGAAGAATTTCAAAAGAATATGTATAGTTAGCTCTTAAGAAACAAAGTTTCGAAGATATTTAGGGCCGACAAAGCGGGACTACACATCCCTCAATCGTACATAAACGCATCTGATTGGTCTAAAATATCGCTCCGTTGTTGAACCTTGCGACGATCAGGCCCCATTCACCATTAACGCTATTGGGCCCTTCAGGATGCCATTAGGGCCATTCTCACCGATAAAAACCCCTCGTTGGCCCCAAAACAATTTCGCATCTTTTCATTTTTACTTGTCGCTCGTTTCCTAACTCTTCAATCGTCAACCACGTACAGGACCCACGCCGAACCTGCAACAGGCAAGCCAGCCGGCACGCCAGGGAAGGGAGTCGCCAGCCACCATGGAGTTGCCACCCGTCTTCCAGCAGCTTCAACTCCCACTTCTTGCTCTAAATCTTATTTTCGCTACAGGATTCAAGCCCGGATTCCTCCGCATCCTTCTCACTTTCCCAACGCTGATCCTCCTCTTCACCCAGTCTATTTATCGGAAAGAGTTCATGTACTATGGGGTGGCATACCCAATGAATGTCGCGGCCTGCTGCTTTCTATTCTCCTACTTGGACCAGATTCTGCTAGCGAGCCCAGATAAAGAGAGATGGCATAAGATTCAATATGATGGAAAGGGTAAGGTGGATGACAACAACGGAAAGATTGATGCCGTTCCGTCGACTTTTCTGGGGAGGATTTGGTGGGGCATACGAATCTCGACGACGACCCGGTTCACAGGATGGTCGCAGCAGGTCAAGAACGTACAGATGGAGGTCCCCGCGAACTATCCGAGATGGTGGGTGCTTGTGATAGTTTTATTGAAACTCTGTGGCTAACGCCATAGTTTTAGGCAGTTCATTGTCCGCAAATCCCTGCGTGCCGCATTCTTCTTTGTTCTCTCCGATACGATTCAGTCCTGGACGGCATCCACTCCTCACGGAAGCTATCGAGGGTATGAGAACGGAAAAGTCCCTATTAGCCTTACAGGTCTCCCCTTAATTCAGCAATGTTTCTATTCTTGGGTTCAAATTGTTCTCACGTACACCGTGCTGGAGCTTTATAATGTGGTCTACGGCATCGTGTCCGTGCTTTCCGGTCTCGCGAATCCGAGGGACTGCCCGTCCCTTTTCACTGATCTGAGGGGCATGTACACTGTGCGAAATTCTTGGTCGTGAGTATACCCCGGCTGTACTGTTTGTCGACGTAGATTTTCTAACCGCTCCACAAAAGCTTGGTGTGGCACCAACAATGTCGCCGGGCCTGCTCCTCTCCCTCCATATTTCTTGCCCGAGACGTTCTGCACCTCAAAAAGGGCGGCTTTGCATCCAAGTATCTTCAGCTCTTCATGGGGTTTGCCATCAGCGGTATCGTTCATGCCGGAGGCTCCATGCTCGTGTACAAGTCGTGGACCAAAGATAACGCCGCAATGGCGTGCTTCTTAGCGCAAGCTGCTGCCATTATGTTCGAGGACCACGTTATCGACTTTGGGCGCTATATCGGACTGAGAGATTCGCCGGTCTGGCGCACAATGGGATATGTTTGGGTGCTTGTGTGGTTTGGACTTTCTACGATAGGGTATACATCTGCAATTCTTGACAGCGGTCTCTGGATACATGCAAAGCAATTCGATTTCTTTGGTATTGGACCACAGGCCTAACCGTCTCTATCGACGGAGTGGTCGAAACTCGGCGACTGTATAACAGGTCAGCCTCTTGACGTGGAGAATCTCGCAGGAGCTATTAAGATTTTGGCAAACTCGACTTTGCTGGCATCTTTAGATAAAATATTATAGAGAGCTCCCAACTTGAAGAAATGGCAGAAGTATCTGGAATAGAAATAGACAAAACTTTTGCAGGATGTGTTCCGTGTACCTGACAATTCAAAAATATTGAAAAATTATTAGATATTGTTACCACATTCTTTCGCATTGACAACCCTTCTAGAAGATTGCTTTGACCTGATACTTGGGCACAAAAACTCTTGCTTTCGTTTTACATTGATGAGTGTGCTACTGGAACATTAGTCATTGTTAGCGAGTGGGGGGGGGATGTGGGTGGATGTGGATGAAATCGGAAGCCCCTGGAGAAAATCGAAACAGCCCAGGATGAATTCCATTGGATGAACAGTCCGAAGATTCGTGTCGCAGGTATCTCAAACATGCCCAGGGTGGCCGAGCCCAGAGAAACCCGCCCAGCGGGCGTGGCAGTGCGCTGAGGAGTGCCAAGAGCGGATGGGCCGAGTTCCGAGAAAGCCCACTTTTGCAACAACATTGCGAACCTTCAACACTGTGCAATGAATTAAACCTTTCGATGGTCGGCGCTCCTTCGAAACTCGTTCTGGTCTCGCTAGAAGGTCTGTCCTGTCAATAAAACAGAAGTGCAAATTCGAAGTCGCTCTCCTCCCGTAGACGGGTCTGCAGTGTATCCAGTGAAGTTCAAGTACTGTTTAGGTAATTGGTCGCGTGCTCACTCTCACATCATTACCTCATTCCGCTAGCAGGATACGCATGCCCAGCATATTGGCAGCGGCCAAGGTTCCCAGTAGACGAATGTGGACGACTGCAGTTGACCAAGCCACATGTCAAACGCTTCGAACTACCAAGCACAGCTTTTTCAACTACCAAGCGCTTATAAGGCTCCTGTAAGCCTAACACCAAGCGTTTTGACAGCAGCCAAGTCCTCATCTGGAACTGCTCGAGTATTCTTCCTTGCCAAACCTGCCTGAAAGCCGTCTTCTAGGCAAGCTTTGGGTAAGGCTTCCCGAGAAACGCCTGAGGTCCGCGAGAAACAGCGTTAGGTAGAGCCGCGCACGACATACAGTCCTTGAAGCGCGCTCGGGGAACGGAGCGTGATACTCTGGTGTGGTTTTGCCCTCAATTGCAGGCGTGAATCAGGAGGATGTTCTCCGCGAGGGTCGACTGTCTGTGGCGCCTACGTTTAGCCCAGTAGATATATAAGACTTGTGGGCGTGTTGAATATCGGGGGTATACAAGTCTGCGATCTTGATACCTTACATTCTTCGTTCGTTCTCTTTGTTTACTTGCCTACATTCTTTTTCGGCAGGCCCGTCTTTTATTGTTTACCAGATTTTCATATTCCAAATTCACACCATTTCACTCACCATGCGTTTCTTCGTCGCTGCCGTCATCGCCGCTGAGCTTGGCTCAGCCTTGGCTCTGCCTACCCGGATCGCATCCGATATTTCCGGCCTTGAGAACACTGCGTTCACCCGGAGGAACATCGACGTCGCTGGCTTACTCAGTGGTCTCGGCATCGGAGTTGCCGCGGGAGGACAAGAAGCAGAAGTTGCTAAGGCGAAACCTGCAAAAGAAGGAGCCGCCGTCCAGGAAAAGGCCCCTGAAGCCCAAGTAGCTCAGGGAGAAGCCGCTGTGAAAGGCGAGGCTGCACTGAAGAATGAGGCTGCCCTGAAGGCAAATGAGGCTGCCCTGAAGGAGGCCGAAGCCGCAAAGGCAAAACAAGAAGCTGCTGCACCAGCAGCCGTTGGGGGAGAAGCCGCCGCAGGAAAAGAAAAGGCCGCAGGAGGAGAAGGAAAAGCCGCTGCAGGAGGAGAAGCCGCCGCTGGAGAGGGCGAGGCCGCTGCAGGTGAACTAGAACTCACCGGTGCCTTCGATGTCGCAACCGAGCTCCAAGGCGTGAGTCGAGTCTTATTCGCTTCAATCGAGCAAGACCCGAGCAAGAACTAACAGAAATCTCTAGGGTGACATCAAACAAGACGTCTTATTCACCAAGAGCGTGAGTTTATCAACTTCCCGACAATATAGCGAGCAGCACTGACATATTCCAGGCCATCGGTGCATTCGAATTCGAATTCCAAGGCGCTGCCGCTGACACTCTCACCGTCTCCGAGAACAAGACCCCTGCCGCACCCCCAGCCGGCTTCGTCGCTATCGAACCCAGCTCCTTCAAAGTCGCCCTTGCTGCAAGCAAAGGTGTTGGTCTCACTCTGTCCAAGATCGACTACGTTTTCGATCCGGCGAGTGCTGCCACTGCTGGCGTCGATCTCACGCAAGCCAAGGTCGGCAAACTGTGCGCGGATGTTGGCGCCTTTGTGATCGAGGAGACATTGGGAGAGGTCGAATTCGAGGCAGAGGAGAATGAGGTTACTCTCAACCTGAACAAGGCCGTCACGGCGGAGGGCGAATGGGGTTAGAATTCCTGGAACGATTTTGATGATACAACATGCTGACTTATATAGGAATCTTCGTTCCCGCAGCTGCCGTTACGGGCGCATTTGCAGCCGGTTTGAAGGCCGCGGCCGGTGGGGCTGCTGGAAATGCGACGGTTGCAGCACCTGCAGCTGGAGGCAAGGCAGCTGAAGGCAAAGCAGCTGAGGGCAAAGCAGCTGCAGGCGAAGCGGCCAAAGGCGAGGCGGCTAAAGAGGCGACTGAGCAGAAGGCAAAGGCAGGGCATGCGAAGGCAGAGTAAGGAATGACGGTTTTGAAGAAACCATCAATCTCATGGAACCCGTCGAAATTAGGATGAGGTGAAAGAACGAATTGAAGATTCAGGTAGATATCATGTATTAACACAACACCTTTTTATATTTTGAAATAGTTGCCTCAGCTGCTGTCATCGTGAAGAGGTGGAAAAGCCAGAGTTTATGCGAAATCGCTCATCATTTTAAACCTAGAACAGGAGTTGCGGTATTTCCGTATCTAGGTCGTGATATAGACGTGCGTATTGAATTGTTCTGCGATGATGAAGTTGAGTAAATGAACTCAGCACGTGCTAGCCTTCGCCAAGCGCCCCTCAGTTTCAGAGTTTCCCCTAGCTACGCAAGCCACGCAAGCCTCGCAAGCCACGTCTTCTCATCCTACCTCTCGCCTGCTTTAAGTAAAATTTGCTTTTGCCTGAACGGCGTCCTGAACCAACGCGTCTTCGAATTATGTTTTCCTACAAAGCAATTCATAATGCGTCGCACAACCTTGTTCTCTCTTCGAAATAACAAATTTGCATAGTCTACCAAGAATGACCAGTTTCTACTTCCCATCGCTTGAACGATCAACTGCTGTAACGTTTGTCACAAAGCTAAAGAGAAAACCAACGTCTTTTTGCGACTTATTGGTAGAATCCAAAACCCAACACTATACAGCCTCGATCCCCCTCATGCCCAATGCCAATAACTACAACGTCATCACCGAAATTCTCTTCCGCGACGCTCCCAATAACTACCAGGGAGGAGATGATCTCCCAAACGATCTCACTTGACTTAGGAAGGAGAAGATAGTATGCTTGGAGGACGAGGTAAAAGCAACGTGACTGAATCACTTCAAGAGATTCAATTAAGGGATAGTTTGAACGAGCTTTCGTAATGGGTTCCGAGATTGTTTGTCAATGCACTGATGTCAAATAGCAAAATAGACGATGGTCACAAGTATGTACAGTGAATATCTAGAGCCTAGAAACTGTCGCAAATATTTCTCCGAAGAGGGATTCCAGCCCTGGATAGTTCCTCTGTGTGGGTAAGAGTTATTCCGGCACATATTGAATCAAAGTCAAACTGTTCAAAGTGTGAGAGGCAGGGGTATCGGCCCGAATAAACTCTGTACCTGTCCTTCATCCATCAGCGTTGCACTCGAAATATTTCTGATCCTCAAACTATACTTTTCTATCCGTTTAAGCCTGTTCGAGGCTCGCCTTCCTTCCCACCAAATCTTGCAATCGTAACAATCTAAATAAACAACTCTGTATTCAATTGGCAACGTCGTGCTACACCTCCTACGTCATCTACCTGAATACTAAGAACTCCCGAACTTATCTCCGCCATGCGGGGAACAAGTGTGGAGAAGGCACTCGAAATCGCAACCATCCCCGGATTCTCGCAGCCACAAAAATGCCGAGTCCAGGTACCGCAACTTCATTTTCATTCGGACGACGTCCCTTCCCCAGGCTTCGCCTCTCTCAAATCGGACATGAAGTGACGCTAGTCGGATCGCCTGGCACGTCTCGAGGGTTTTTAGAGTGCATCTTCGATCCACTTTCCATCTGTGGACAGGGCCGAAATGCGCGATCCCTGCATCCCAGATGTCTAAAGGAGACGTGAAAACATTTACCCAACTATAAGGGCGCGATTCTCCCACAGCAGTTCACAGCAGTTCACAAGCTTGGTAGACTGTGACTTTTGCACCGTGAATCTCTGCGCCATGAAATTAAATCAATCGTCCTGGTTACCGCTACTGCACGCGTACACATCGTTCGCGTATCCCGGTCAAGCCAACAACCTCGCACCGCCCGATGATTTCCAGTCCACATGCTCATCCATCGTTCCAAAACTGGATATTGAGAACGCGACAGTCTATTTCTCCTCCTTCGTCGCCGCCGGAACAAATCTCAGCCTCCCCGAATACAATACAACATGTGGCGCGCCGTACCAAGTAGTGTCCATCGACTTGTGTCGTATCTCGCTCTACGTATCCACCTCTAACCGCTCAGGAATCAACATGGAAGCCTGGCTTCCAGCAAACTGGACAGGGAGATTCTTGAGCACGGGGAACGGAGGACTGGCAGGATGTATCGGATACAACGACATGGCCTACACAGCGAGTCTGGGCTTCGCAAGCGTAGGCGCAAATAACGGACATAATGGGACGAGTGGAGGCGCGTTCTATAACAACGCGGATGTAGTTGCGGATTTTGCTTATCGGTCGTAAGTTATTGAATCCTCTACTTTTAGGCCCTTTTCCAATGCTGATTGTTCGTGTGAAGCATACACACGGGCGTCGTAGTCGGGAAACAGATTTCCGAGACCTTTTACGGCTCATGCCACAAAAAGAGCTATTACCTGGGGTGTTCCACCGGCGGCCGTCAGGGCTTCAAATCCGCGCAGGACTTCCCGGGGGACTTCGATGGCATAGTAGCCGGCGCTCCGGCTTTCGCGTTCAACAATCTAACCTCCTGGTCTGGCCACTTCTACACGTTGACTGGTCCTTCGGACTCGCCAACCTTTGTACCCACAAGTTTGTGGACGGTGGTGCATCAGGATATCCTAGCGCAGTGCGATGCTCTGGATGGGTACGCGGACGGCATCATAGAGGACCCTAGCCTGTGCCATTACACCTCCGCAAATCTCCTTTGCACTCCAGCCTCAAACTCGTCGACTTGCCTGACTCCAGCCCAATCCGCGACGGTCGATGCCATCTTCTCCCCACTCTACGCTGCAGACGGTTCCCTTGTGTACCCACGCATGCAGCCGGGCTCCGAGATTCTCGCTTCGAGAATAATCTACACCGGCCAGCCATTCCCATACACGGCAGACTGGTTCCGCTACGCAATCTACAACGATCCAACCTGGAATCCCGCAACGCTGAACACAACCGACTACGCCAACGCCGCGCGCATCAACCCATCCAACATCGAGACCTGGAATGGGGACTTGAGTAAAGTGAAGCAGCGCGGGGCGAAGATCCTGCATTATCATGGGTTGATGGACGGTATTATTTCGTCGGATAACTCGCCGAGGTACTACGAGCATGTGTCGAAGACGATGGGGCTTGGTCCAGAGGAGCTGGATGACTTCTATCGCTTCTTTAGAATTAGTGGGACGGGGCATTGTAGTGGCGGTGACGGGGCAAGCGTGATTGGGCAGAACATTAATTCGGTGGAGAGTGTGGAGCCGGAGCGCAATGTGCTCATGGCAATGGTGAACTGGGTTGAGAATGGTGTTGCGCCCGAGGCAGTCATTGGGGCTAAGTGGATTAATGGAACGAAGAGCGCTGGCATTGAGTACGAGAGGGCGCATTGTAAGTACCCGAAGAGGAACATGTACAAAGGGGTTGGAGATCCGAAGGATATTGGTTCATGGGAGTGTGTAAATGCATAGTCAGCTTTGGTAGTAGTGAGGGTGCAGAGGTTCAGAGGCTTGTACGTAATAATTGTATTAAATTACAGCTGTCATATGCAGAAATGAGTATCTACGTTTGTAGAAAGAGAAGGGCTCGTTTATAAATACTTGACGTATCAACATAAGAGCTGAAGACAAAAGTTCGAAATCGACACCAATAGTAGAAGTAGAGCTACAATATGATGAAAAAAATGAAGAACCGTGTCCTTTCATGCGAGAATGGTGGCGTACTTCAATAGCCAAAAATCCAGTTCCAACCGGCAGCAATAGAGCTATAAGTGATGTGCGTGGAATCTATTCCCGTCGGTAAATCGGAAGGGGAAAACGATACAGGATGTTTTGACTCTATTTTACTTTGAAAATTTGATTTATAGCTGCGACTAAAATTCTGGTCTATTCATTATACACACAATTCACTAACTTCTAAAATATCTTGTCTACGCATTATAGTCCATGAAATCCAGAAATCACTAGATAGAAAGACAAAGGACCAATAGGGGAGCTTACTATTACACATTGAAAACGGACGTTGCATCCTACAAGAAGAAGAGAAAAGCCTTGCGTAAGAAGGTTTCACGAAACAACGTGGATCGCACTATGAATTGCAGAATGTCGGCGACAAGCAAGTACGTCCTACTATCAAAGCCTGGATTTACCAGCACACAACAACGTCTTAAGCTCTCTACTATTCATCTGCAGGATTTATGAAGAAGCTTACAAATTTGTGACGGCCTAGTGCACATGACCCATCAACAGCGCAACCCATAGCAGCTGACCCTCTGTTATATCTCTTACCTACTAATTTCGCACCCTTATACACCATTATCAAAACCTCAATTCAGCATTTCCCCCTCACTTGTCCACCTCCAACTTAGCCTATCTCTTCATCTCCTTCAACCAACACAGCACAATACAACGCAATAATGACCATGTATCCCAAAACACTTTACAGGCGTTCAAACCCCATATTTCCATACCGACTGTTCATTACAACGCTTATCACTTGTATAACGCTGCCAGAGCTGTCGACGCAGAGTGAATTTTGGCTGGGTCGGGCGAGGACTTCAAAAATACGCGCCCCCTGCCTCGTAGTGTCGCGACAGCGAACGTCACCAAACAGCCGAATAATCCAAGGACGCGAAAGATAAGCTCAAGGAGAAACTTCCCATCATAAAAGCGCGCGAATAATGTTCAATTGTAAAAGCTCACTAGCCCAGCAAGCCAGTCGCAAGCATATAAATATCCCCCTAACCATCAACTAACCTTTGCTATAAATCCTAGCGCTTTTTTACATTTCAGCCCTCGTATAAATAAATCCTCACAACTCAGCATGCGTCCGAATGCCCCACTTCTCGAGCACGTTATGCCTGTGCCAGAAGCTCCTATACCTCTTCCCCCAGAAGAAGAAGACAGGAGTCGTAATAATCATAGCGAAGCTGATTCCGCCAAACACATAGAAGACTACCGCCGGCCCGGCCGTGGCCGTCCAGTCATTGACAAAGTAGCTGAAGCCGTAGAACAAGAAGTTTTTGAACACCATATTGACGATGAAGATCTCGGAGCTCATGTCGCGGTATGCGTCGATTGCGTAGGCGGACGCGCTGATGGCGGCACATACGATGCCGAAGAGATCCATGCCGTGCATCGTCGCCGTCGCGTAATAGGAGAAGTGGTTCTCGCACATATATCCGAAGGCACAGAGACCGACGCCCGTGAGCAAACTCGGGATCATGCCGAGCAATCGGTACTCGGGCTCGTAGACACCCCCGTTCTTCTTCGCGCACCACTTTATAAGCGGGTCAAGCGTACCGCCCAGAAAGATTGATCCAAGTAGACCCCCGAGGAACGGGCCAAGGGATAGATACCCGACTCCTGCGGCATCCAGATTGTATGGCGGAAACATGAAGATCTGGGCCATGTCGTAGGACTGCGCGACGAAGAAGGCCGTCAGACCACCGGTAACGACGACAACCCAAAGGACGGCAAGGTTGAGGCATACGGCGAAGGGTGCAAGGAAGAGCTGGAAGAGGTTGTCGTCCGAATAGGTGCCGGTGAAGACGGCGAGTTCTTGGACAAATGTCTTCTTAGGACCGTATGCGGGTGCAGCCGAGGCCGAGGTTTCGATTTTGACAATGCCGTCGCTCGTGGTCTTGGAGTCGGAGTGGTTCGCGTGCCTCTTTTCGGTCGCAGCGAGCTCCGCTAGGTGGTCGTCGGCTAGCTCGTCGATGTCGTAACGATGGTCGCGGTTGTAGGATGTCTCGGGGACGAAGAGTATGAGCAGGACGGTTTCGAGGGCGGCGAAGGCGACCAGGATGTGGAATAGGTACCGCCAGCCAAGGTTGGTGGCAATGGGTCCCACGATAATAGCGGAGAAGTTGGAGGCAGCGCCCAGGATAAATTGGATGAGCGTCATGAAGTATCCGCGCTGGTGGACGAAGAACAGATCTCCGATTAGAGAAATGACCAAACTCTCGAATGCGGAGCTACAAGATGAATCAGCGATGGGGGG
>MU002356.1:0-19865 GCA_010093585.1 Melanomma pulvis-pyrius CBS 109.77
TAATACACTCTAGAAATCAAAACCTAGGCTCTCCTATACACCTCTTATCACGTAGTAAGTTTTTTTGGGGGGTTTAAATCTACAGCTATAGTGGTTATCAAGATATTAAAATTTAGCAAAATATGGGACCTAGAAAAGTCTCTACTCTTAATATCTACAAAGTCAGTAATGGTAAATTACAAAGAAGTTTAATAGGTCATACTTTATAAGTAAAAGAGCCTAGGTTTTGATTTCTAGAGTGTATTATTAGGTGGTTGTGGAGATAAATTTTGCAGATTTTGGTGTAATTTTGGCTGCGCGGCCCACCTATATGCGCGGCCCGCTTATAAAATACGTTAGAAGAATCATGGACATGGACTTAAATGCTATTGGCCTCTTCCAAGAACAAGGTGCCCCTCGATTCATGCCACTATGCAACAAAATATGGACACGTCGTAACAGTGACTTTCGGCGTAGAATCTAATAAGCACAACTAAGTTGAAATAGAGAGTAGACAAAGATTTTGCAGCCACCTATAGCATTTGATCGATTCTGCTAGAGTACAGAATTAATAACTAAAGACTTTTCCGGCTCAAGTAAAGATACATGAACACATGAAACCCGAATCTCCTAAAATACGCACTTTTGTTTGATAAACCTTTTTACCGGTCCGATGGAAGAGCTTATGGTAAGCCTAGCCTATCTGATCTACGCTTTACCAACCGCGCTCTCTGCAACGGACAAAGTCCAAATAGTACAGCATCAGTATGCTATGCTCCCGGCACAGAAGAAGCTAGTTAATGCTATTATGACCAACAGCAGCACCGTCTCCTTGGCGCCTTTCTCGTTTTCTCAATATCATTCATTCCTTCCTCAGTCTCTTACTCGGCGGGCGTGTCGGGGTAAGTGGCGGGGCAGACGTGGTGCATCGCTCACGACATGTCTAATACCCAGCACACCCTCTCCCGTCCCTATATTCGAACTCTTCGAGCCCTTTTGCAAGGGAGTGCGTCTTCATGGCAGAGCTTGCATCGTCTTCTCTTTCTCTTTCGCAATCGCGACTTCAATCGTGTCCAGCCGCGACGTCACCGCAAAATCGAGGATGTTGCGCAGGTAGTTGCCCATATTTGTGAGCTGCATATCGCCATAATCTATGGGATCAAGGAATGCTTAGGGATCTTCTTCACGCAGTACTGTATCGATGACCCATCCGCCGGGTCGATCTGTCGCCAGTGGACGAACAGATAGGCGGTCAGCGTGTCGCAGGTGACAGAGAAGTGGCATGTGTCGATGTCAGAAGGCATGCAGCCGGCGGATGCATCGAACTCGTAGAGGTAGCGGACTATGGTTGCCCCATCGTGTGCGCCTTGTAAGGAGGCGTGGTAATGGGTCTCGCTGCCTGACTACTTAATGTTGATACCGTATGCATTGAGGCGCGTTTCGGGATTTGGCGGCCGTGACCCGCGTGAGTGACGAGTTTCCAGAGCAGGACGGGGAGGCCATTGAGGTGTCGGTGGCCATTGTGTCGGGGGTGAGGTACAGCTGGCTGGCGACGTGCGTCCAAGACTGCGCTGACTCCTAGCGCCGTAGGTTCTTGCGAGTCAGGGCGAATCGAGGTGAACTCGGCGCCTGAGGGCGAGGGGAGACTTCGGCGGGTGGAGAGGAGAGTGAGACGGGGATCAGGACCCGCAGACGCTTCTGGGACGATGTTTTGGACGATGTCCGACCGTCGTCGAGGTCCTCGGATCGTGCGCGTTTTGGGGGCATGGATGATAAATGATAGAGCAGCACGGGAGGTATGATGTGTGATGTGGTGGTGGTGGTGATGATGAAGTTTAGGCAAACGCGGGGTTGTTTCGCATGCTAAGGACGTAATAGCGCATGGGTTGGACAACAACCGCATCCCAACTTTCTTATCGCAACTGCCATCACCGTTGAATCCGGTATCTTAGCCGTGAAATCTATTCCATGGCGGGAGATAAACCTGCTCACTTCGCGCCTATGCAGGTCCTTAGCTCCTGGGGCTTCGTAGGCTGGATGACCCAGTGATGTCATCCAAAAAATCGATTGTGTACTTCTATGCACATGAAAAACCAGCAGTTTGTCCTCTCCTCCACGCATACATCTAGACGATCTTCTTCTCTCTTAGATTTAGTCTTCACTTACTATATTCTTACCCTCCTGTATTCTTAATACTTTAGATCTTCAACATGGCCGAACAAGGTATATCGCAACAAGTCATCAAACACAGTTTATTTATTAACAGCGCTACTAGAGCAGAAGCCCACGCCCGAAAATAACACCCTCTTCCAAGGCTTCGAATGGAACGTTCCAGCGGACAATAAACACTGGCAGCGTCTGATCGGCGCGATCCCCAAGCTAAAGGCTATCGGCATTGACAACATCTGGCTTCCTCCAGCATGCAAAGCTGCGTCTCCCGAGGGCAACGGGTACGACATTTACGACCTCTACGATCTCGGCGAGTTCGATCAGAAGGGCACAAGGGCAACCAAATGGGGATCTAAGGAAGAACTGATGGAGCTGTCCAAGCTGGCAGAGGAGACCGGGATCGGGTTGTACTGGGATGCGGTGCTCAACCACAAGGCTGGCGCAGATAGCACCGAGAGTTGCCGTGTCATCGAAGTCGACGACAATGACCGGACAAAGGAGATAGGAGAGCCGTATGAGATCGAAGGGTGGCTCGGCTTCGACTTCCCCGGCCGTGGGGAGAAGTACTCGTCGATGAAGTATCACTGGCAACACTTCGGAGGCACGGATTTCAACCAGGAGAATGAGAAGAAGGCCATCTACAAGATCCTCGGCGATAACAAGGGCTGGTCGCAGTCTGTCGACTCGGAGCAGGGCAATGCGGACTACATGATGTTTGCTGATTTGGACTACTCGCACCCTGAGGTTATAGAGGACGTTAAGAATTGGGGGGTCTGGATCACGAAGGAGGTTGGGTTGAAGGGTTTCCGCCTCGACGCCGTTCAGCACTTCTCCGAGCGCTTTACCAACGAATGGGTCGACAACCTGCGTGAGCAATGTGGGAAAGACATCTTCATCGTCGGCGAGTTCTGGGTCGGAGACCCTGATGCTATGTCAAAGTGGCTCGATGACATGGATCACAAGTTCTCGCTCTACGATGCGCCGCTACTGTACAACTTCAGCAAGATCTCTAAGACCGAGAGCGGTGATCTCCGCAAGGTGTTCGACAACTCGCTGGTTCAAAAACAGCCTGTCAATGCAGTGACGGTGGTCATGAACCACGACACTCAGCCCGGCCAGACTGTCGCGACGCCTGTCGAAGGCTTCTTCAAGCCGCTCGCGTACTCCCTTATTCTGCTCCGAAAGGAGGGATATCCTTGCCCCTTCTACGGCGATCTATATGGCATGAAGGGAGAGAACCCCGAGCCAGCTTCCTGCGGCGGAAAGCTTGCTGATATGATCCTCGCCAGGAAATCGTATGCCTATGGTGATCAAGAAGACTACTGGGACGACCCGAACTGCATCGGCTTCGTCCGCCGCGGAACCTGGGACAAGCCAAATGGATTGGCGTGCATCATGAGCAATGCTGGCCCTGGGGAGATTCGCATGGCGGTCGGAGATATGCACAAGGGAGAGAAGTGGACGGATGTCCTGGGATGGGAGAGCGGCGAGGTAGTCATCGATGATGAGGGGTATGGGCTCTTCAAGTGTCCTGGTGTGTCACTTGCCATTTGGGTAAACTCGGCGGCGGAGGGGCGAGACAAGTTCCCTACGAACTTCGACTCGAACATTTATAACGAGTAGACGGCTTCCGAGGTTGAATTTTCGGCTTGTAGTAATGTGCGGCGGGTTTTTAGATAGACTGATAGGATGTCTCATTATGTTTCCTAGGCTAGACATAGAGTAATCGAGATTTCATCGATAAATTGGGACCCGGAACTGCTTTTCGCTTTCCTTTCGCAGTTTTTGAAAATATGAGACGGGCAATCTACACAGTTGAGCGATTTGAGGCGGTTGGGAGAAGCGGCGCTATGTGCTTCAAACTTGACTTCTGATTGGACTTCGGGATCGCGGGTCGGGTAAGTCCGGACGACGGAGCGAGCAGCAGAATTTGGCTTTTCAACCACATCGTCGCCAAAACAACTCTTCACCACTCCACTCACTTCTCCACTCTCCACTCTCCGCCTCCATCTCACACAGAAGCGCCATGGCACCTCCTACGTCGACCGGCTCGGCCAAGCTCGATGCCGTCAAGGCCAGCATCATCGCAAAAGACCCTACCGCGCCTACCGGAGTCGCGCTATATTCGAGGTTCGCCTTTGCGGGCGCTGTCTGCTGCTCAATCACCCACGGTGCCCTCACGCCCGTCGATGTGTACGTCTTCCGATCTGCCTGGTTGCCGTGCGCACATCCAATGGCTCGTCGCTCGTTCCCGAGTGCGCGATCGCCATCTGGCCAAAAGTTGAAAGTGCCAAGCTGACAGTCCACAGCGTCAAGACTAGGATCCAGTTAGACCCCGTCACATACAACCGCGGCCTCATTGGTGGCTTCAAACAAATCATCGCAAAGGAGGGCGCTGGCGCCGTGTGGACAGGTTTCGGTCCCACTGCCGCGGGATACTTCCTCCAGGGCTCCTTCAAGTTCGGTGGATATGAGTTCTTCAAGCAGCAGAGCATCAACCTGCTCGGCTACGAAGCCGCCCAGCAGAACCGCACCGCTGTCTACCTCGCCTCCGCTGCCTGCGCCGAGTTCTTCGCCGACATTGCTCTCTGCCCACTCGAGGCCACCCGTATTCGTCTCGTTTCCGAGCCCACTTTCGCCAACGGCCTGATTGGCGGCTTCAGCAAGATCTTGAAGACTGAGGGTCTCGGCGCGTTCTACTCTGGCTTCGGGCCCATCCTGTTCAAGCAGTACGTATCTAGAACTTCATGTACTGGGGATTCCAGTGATTGACAATAACAGGGTTCCCTACACCATGGCCAAGTTCGTTGTGTACGAAAAGGTCTCTGAGCTCGTCTACCGCTCCGTCGACAAGAGCAAGGCTTCTGGCAATGCCCAGACCGCCATCAACCTTGGCTCAGGTCTCATCGCCGGTTTCGCGGCCGCCCTCGTCTCCCAGCCCGCCGACACCATGCTTTCCAAGATCAACAAGACCAAGGGTCTGCCGGGAGAGGGAACCACCAGCCGTCTGATCAAGATTGCGAAGGAGCTCGGTCTCCGTGGTAGCTACGCTGGTATTGGTGCTCGTCTGTTCATGGTTGGAACCTTGACCGCAGGTAAGAATCCACCCCAACTCCACACATGAACCTTATAACTAATACTCCTAGGTCAATTTGCCATCTATGGAGACATAAAGAAGGCGCTCGGTGCGACAGGGGGAATAGAAATTGCTGCCTAGATCGCTGTCTAGACGGAGGGAGTGGAGGGAATGATATTAAGACGGCTATGAAGATCTAGATCTGAAGTGAGGCTTTTACAGACAAGAAAAGTCGGGTTGTCTTTTGTATGCTGTTCCTTGCATATGATTTGCGTGGTTTTATATCTTTCTATCCGTTTTGGTGTGTGCTTGCGCTTATCTTGCAGCCGTAATCATAGAGTTTTCTACTTGGGGTCGGTAGATGGCGGTTCTGTAACAGTACGATTGATCAAGAAATCCAGCTCCAATATAGACGAAGCTCTATGGTTAGGAGGCGCGCCTCATATTGTGAGTCGCCTAGTGAAGCCTATTAACCAACAGTTTCAACCAGCTGACTCAATGTTGTCATGGACCCAACGGATCGCGACATCGCCTATGGCACCCGCACCACCCACTAGGCGCACCGTGGCTGAGATATAGGAATCTGTCCCCACCGATAACTACAAGCTTGTCCGCAATCTACCTTTCCTGTCCTTGATCTCAGTGTTTTCCACGATCTTAAATGTTTTCCGCAATCTTTACTTTGGCGAAGAACTCCGGAATACTACTCTCTTCACCTCTAGTGAAACTACCTCCTTGCTTGTGAAAGCCTTACTTCAGATCTAGATCTTCGTGGCTGTCTTAATATCATCGCTCCACTCGCTCCGTCTAGGACACGATATCCACACCCCCTGTCGCACCGAGGGCCTTCTTTCAGGAGGCCTTCTTCCCATAAGAAGGCCCTTGGTGCTGTTGGCGGCGTGGAGATCGTACGGAAAAGGTCCTCGGTGCTACTAGCGGCGTGGAGGCAATTCTTTTTTCTACATACATACTACCGGTAGCACTCAGTCCCCAGGTCCGTTAGCTTCGTCGCTGTTAAGAGGTTTCCCAACCTCCCCCAACCTCTCCTCGCTCTTACCCTCAACTACATCAAGAGGTTCCATGACTCCCGCATCACCAACAGTCTCGTCAACCATCTGGAACCACTCGGCATACTCTCGGTATTGGTGTGCGGCTGCCTCATGCACCTGCTGTAGCGCCGTTCCAATAGTTTCCAGTCTCTTGAGCCTTATGTCTCTCGAGAGTTCCCCTATCATCAGTTCATCGCATGCCATACTGACCTTCATTACAGCTGTCGCTGATTCGTTCTTTCTTTGCTCAACTACGCGCTTTCTCTCCGCTAGATCCTCTACATGCTCTCCTTCGATCTTTTGCGCTCTCGTATAGCAATCCCCACTAAGTTGGAGCATAAACGCGTCCCCAATCTCGACAGCCGCCAACTCTGCCTCCAAGATATCGTACTGTTTGCGCACGGCTGTCTCTAGGCCTGCATCTGCCGCCTCGCATTTTTCTTCGAGGATCTCCGGCGCTACTTCGAGTCCGAGTTCGTTCGCAGCCCACTTCTGTCCCGCCTGCAGCATGGTCAGGTCTTGCATCTGCCCCAGCACGACGAGCCGTAAGTTTCTTCGAGCGGCTTTGAGATCATCAAGCAACTTTACTGCAATCAATTTGCCTCTTTCCTCATACTTCTCGTAATACTCCTGGCATAAGTCATCCCAGCGTTCTTTGTCTTTCCTTGCCGCCTTGGACTTTAGCTGTTCCTCAATAAGCAGCTCTCTTTCAAGCATATATTTAGGGAGCTGAAGCTTTAGTTCCATCAGCAAAGCTTTGAACATGGCGTCCCATACGTCGTCATCAATGTCCGGCTTCGCGATCCGATGATTAGCTATCATGGCAACCATCACATCATATGGCTTCTGGCCCTTGAAGTGCATTATCTCGGGTCGGTAGGCATAGAGCACCTGCATCAAACGAGCAGATTGTTCCGATAATTCTTCAGGAACTTGAGTTCCATGCAGCATTCTCTCGAAGAGGCACCTACGTTCGTCGAGAACAAGCACCAGCTCTCTTCGCGCCTCTAGTGTCGTTTCTAGGGAGCTTACGGCTTGGTTCCACTCTTGGAGGACCGCTTTGAGCTCCTCGTATGTCTCTCTCCTAGTCTTAGGGACTCCTCCGCGCCCTACTTTCTGCTCTGGGGTCTCCGGAAGTCGCAGAGTCTGTCGCAACGTTGCGACCAAGTCCTCGATTTCATGTTCATCTGGCCGTGGACCTAGACCCATTTGTATCAGCTCCAAGATTTCGCTATCTATTCTAGGCTCCGGAGGCACCCTATCAGCAGCAGGAAGAACGTGTTCTGGGCTCGGAGTCCAGTCCACCTTTGATTGCTCTTCTTCACACAGTAAGGCGAGCCAGTTGCGCATATCCTGGAAGGCAGGGTCTGGTGGGTCTGAAACATCCTCGTGTCCTTCGAAGAAGCTTGTAATGGATGAGCCTGGGCCAGAGGGGCACGGTGAGTGCGCTTCAACGTCGACTGACTGCCGAGAATCGAGGACGGGATCTGCAAGAGAGAGGTTTAGTATCTCTTCAGTTGAAGGAATCTGGAGGCCATCTGGGGTGGATAGAGGCTTCTGTACATGATCCGGAGTCGAAAGGCTTGTCGACGCAATATCTGTGGAGATGTGAACTTGATCCTCAGCACCCGTGTGCTGTAGAGCGCCCTGTACGACGACTCTTGTAAGCGATTTCGCGCGACCGTGCTGTTCGAGTGGAGAGTCTGGGGACTGCATGGCGTTGCTCATTTTAGTCAAGTAAGTCAAGTTGGTTGTGTGTGGTCAGTTTAAGTAGGTTTTTAACGGCGATATACAGTGATATTGTGTTCAGGCAACAACTTCCATATCAATAACAATCTAGGGTCACGATGCATAATTTCTATTCAACAACAATCTGGGGTCACGACGAACAACTTCCATATCAACAACATTCTCCAGTCACAACGAGGCTACGTATATTGAAGAGGGGGAATGCAGTGAAGTGGTTGTTGTGATGCCAAAACCGATGCCAATACCAAAAGCGACAACGGAGGGCCCCCATGCAACATAATCCAAAGACGTCGGCGCGCATATGCAACTCGTTCGGTGAATATATAACCCGAGCCAGACATTTGGATTATAGGTCACAGTGCTGTTTCACCCCAGCCCGGCCCCTCCATATGCAACAGCCTCTATCCTTCTGATTGTGGGCTGACAATCCTAGATCAGTCACTCTCCCAACACTAAATACGATACGTGACCTCTTGAGTATTCCAAGGGAGGAGAACATGTACCGCAAGCGGCCAGCAAACAGCCACGCACCAATGCCAGTTCCATTTGTATAGGAATTGGCCCACTCCTGGCTGCCGCCTGCCGCCTGCCGCTCAGTACGCAAAAGACACCACACGCTGACCTGGCGTTCCTCTAAATGATACGACGACAAGCAGGCGGGATCGGCGATTGAAGAAGCTCGCTTAGTGAGCTTAGCGGACGAATGAATTGGCGAATCAGGCACGGCTATGCCGAGAATCAGCCTATCAGCACCGCATCTGCACGGCGATAGTGTAAAGTGTCTTGCACCACCTGCACGGCCTGCTCAACCTGCTCACAGGCAGGCTGCGTCGCCGGGAATGCGCCTCACGTTAGGATGCCGTGACCAGACTACCCGGCCTTCCTGGGTCACGGCAGATTCCATTGCACTGTCATGACAGCTCCGCACGTTGCGTGTGACCTGATGCTCCGAGGCGTCGGTGCGTGCGGCTTGCCAGGGTCCGACTAGGTATATCTCCGCTCTTGCCCACTTTTTTTCTGCACTCTCCCTTCTCACACCCTCCTCTCCTGGACTGTGTTGTGTGCTGCCAACTGGCGCTGCAGCTTCACTTTCTCCTCGCTGAGCTTCCATGTCTCTAATCCAACATGTGCATCCACTCGAGGGCACGGACCGTGAGGAGGCGCTTGTGGATCTCTTCCTCCCCCCGCTAGAACGCCAATTTTCAAACGACCGCATCTCGGAGCGCCGCCTCTCTTTTGACAGCCAGTTTCCCGGCAGCCAGAAGTCCATTAGACGCATCATCAGCTACGATGCTTTGAAGCCGCCAGAAGAAACTCTGGAAGAATACGGTGGGCTCACGCCGTACAGAGTCCCCACCGCCAAACGTATTGGTAAGCTTGCCGCATTGGGCAATATCACAACATCGCCACTGACATCTGGATACAGCGCAAATCATCACCACGGTGCTTGCATGCTGGTTCGCCAGCGGTATTGTTTTTGGATTCGCCGCCCTCAAGCCCATCCTCATCAAGGAAAATGTCTTCCGAGAACTCTGCAAGCCGGAAGAGCTAGATGCAAATGTCGAAGTATGCTTCGATCAGGACCTGCGACTTAACTTCTTCTTCTCACTGGCTTCGACTACTGCAAATGTCTCCGCTCTCCCGATTGGTACCATGCTCGACCGCTATGGACCCCGGGTCTGCTACCTCTTTGGCTGTTTCTGCCTCACGGTAGGAAGCATCTTGATGAGCCTCGCCTTCCAGATTGCTGAATTCGACGGGTACACCGTCGGACACTTCTTTCTCGCGCTGGGAGGAACGTCCATCTTCCTTCCTTCCTTTCAAATTGCGAACGCGTTCCCCAAGTACTCTGGTTCTATTGTCGCGCTGGTCACTGGAGCCTTCGACGCATCAGCCGCCGTATTCCTCTTCTACAGACTTGCCTACGAATCCAGCGAAGGGAGATTCAAGCCCCAAACTTTCTTTCTCGCCTATCTCGCGGTCCCTGTCCTCATCGTCATCGCACAGCTCACACTTCTGCCCAGCGAGAGCTACAAGACGCCCCCGCAGCTCGAAATGAAAATACAACGAGCCGAGGACCCCATGCGAGATGTGCACGATTCCGACGAGGAGTTGCCGGACGATGAGATCTGGAGGCGCAGAAAACAAAGGAGCGCGCGTCGAAGGCGGAGATTGAATAAGCTGGACAAGTTGTTTGGTGATCCTGAGACGAGGAAGAAGCGAGAGGAAGAGGAGGAGCAAAGACATGAGGCTTCAGGCGTGTGGGGTGCGTTGCATAATAAGTCGGCTAGGATACAGATGACTAGCCCTTGGTTCATTCTCATTACGCTTCTCACGGTCTTGCAGATGGTTCGGTAAGTCTAACAGATTTTTATATATTGTGAGTTGAGCGTTCAAAGTCCTGCACATAACCCTTTACCCATGGAACGGGACAGAGCGGACTTTTGACACACTTTCTATTCTGGTGATATGATCTACTGGATACCGAAGGACGCACACTCTCACGGCCGTCACACTTCAATCCTGGAATTAGTTTTTTGAACCAGTGACCTTGTTCTCCAGGGCAATTCTTCGAATTGATTCAATACTATCTTTTCTGGGTCTCTTCTGATAATACAAAATTATTGAAACAATACTAACAATCCACAGCATGAATTACTTCATCGCCACCATCCGTGAGCAATACGACTACATGCTGGACTCAACCGAGCTCGCCAGACGGATCAACTCCTTTTTCGATATCGCACTTCCTCTAGGGGGTGTTCTCAGTACGCCATTTTTAGGCATGATGCTGGATAACATCAGCACCCCCGGCGTCCTCCTCATTCTCGTCATCATAATAACCATCATCGGTATCGTGGGCTCGATTCCCGCACTTTGGGCCGGATACGTGAACGTCCTCCTCTTCGTGTTCCTCCGCCCACTCTACTACTCCGCCATGTCCGACTACGCGGCCAAAGTCTTTGGCTTTGCGACATTTGGGCGCGTCTACGGAACCATCATCTGCTTTTCCGGGCTCGTCAACCTCTCGCAGACCGGAATCGATGCATTGACCAAAGGCACGTTTGGTGGAAACCCGATCCCGGTCAACGCGTCTCTTGCCAGCGCCGCATTTGTCATTGGAGTCAGTCTAGTGACGTATGTGAGCGTTCAGGTGCACCGCTGGCGCAAGAAGATAGAGGAAGAGGAATATGCACCATCGTATGCTGGTACAGAGGTCGACAGTGTATTGGACAGTCTGCTCGAGGCGGATGAGGATAGGAATTATGGGAGCTTTATACCGAATCGCGCACCTTGGGAGGGTTAGGTGCGGTTCAAATCGCCGTCTACGTCTGCTTTCACATCGACGTGGTCATCTTTCGACTTCTTTCCTGAACCTGGTATTAGTCCTCAAACTGCTTTCAGAAGCTTCGCATTGACAATTTAGCGGAGGAGTTTGCGCTGTAGAAAAGGGATGCGTCTTTTTGGGCATTGTGGTAAAACGTGGGGCAAGGAATACTAAAGGGTCTCGGAATGGGGATACTGGCATGGATCTTTCCTAATTTCCTACTAAAAGGCTCGAGGTTATCGGGAGACTGGGATTTCTCTTTTTCCCTTGCTAAAAATACTTCGAGATTGATATTGGGTGTAGTACTTCGGGATCAGGGATCGATCTGTCACGGCCTCGTCTGGTATGGTATTCATGAGCAACATCTTTCTTTCCCTCTTTCTCTCTTCTCCTTTTCCCTTTCCAAATCTGAGTTGCAATCATACTGCTATAAGCGAGCGAGCAAAGCGAGCAAATCTTTACAAGGTTTTTAAATCTCATTGCATTTCTGAGCGAGCATTGCGAAGCGTTTGTTGTCCGCGAGTATCTACATTGAGCGTTGCAGCGCTTTGTGGCGCGCCAATACTAATTTTTTAAATTTCTACAAGTCAATAGGGGGTTACGCGACCTCAGTTCCAGCCGTGGTGGCTTTTCAGCGGTTTCGGTCGACCATGCTTGCTTATATATTTCTTACTATAACTTTCTTACCCCGACACTGCGGTTTGGGACTCAAACTTTGGAATTCATGTGCTTTGTTACACGCGGGGATATGACAACTCACCTTACATAGGTACGCAGATTCGATTGCTGGATAGACTCAGCTTGGAGTTTCAACATGTTCGGTGCTGGCTTCGATGTGCTCTGTGTGTTTGCATCACCTCGGCGAATGGTGCGGAAGTTGAGAACCCCAGATCACTACTAAGGGGTCTTCTCGCTCCACATGATTATCATATATTACACTGCTCCTGCTCATCTCTACGTCTATCTTTCATCATAGTAAAGTCCCTACGTACCCCATATCAAGCCTTCTCGTGCTTCAACTCCGCAACGCCATCCTCTCCATCACTGCTCTCTCCGGGCCTCGGTAATCCCTCGATCTCGAGCCCTTCTTCGCGAATAGCGACTTGCTGCTCCTCCGTGAGTTCGACGTCGGAGATGGTGATCTTGGGGCCCGTGAACCATTTGCGTGCGTCGATGAAGTCTAGATAGATAGTGGTGAGCTTTGGTCTATGGAGGGATGGGGAAAAAGAATGGGTGGGTGGGTGGGTGGAGGTTGAGTGGTTGATGGGGAATCGGAATAGAACGTACAGTAAAGCAACGAGCCTCCCCAAACGGCACTATTTACTACGACGGTGTAGTTCATAGTTTGCGGCGTGGGGTTGGGACCGCCGCTGGGCATCATCGCGAGGAGGATGCCGAAGATGAGGAAGACTATGGCGGCCCAGCCTATTCGCATATCGGTTAGTTTCCATTCTTGTTCATTGAAAAGGTTCGGAAGCATTTACCGATTGGCTTGCTAAACCGGCCCGTGTACACGGGGCCTGGGACGAATTTCTTGCCGCCCCAGACTAGGCGGCAGAAGATGGGTGTGCCCCATGCGACGTTGTTTGCGGCTACGGCGAGGGAAAAAAGGGCTGCGGCGGCAGCGGGTGCGATGAGGCAGAGGAGGCCGAGGACGAGAGCGACTAGGACACAGCCTGAGAAGGGAGTTAGCACTTGAGAGACGTTAAGTTATGGGAGTACGAACCCCAGACGGCGCGAACGGGGATAAGAAGGCGAGAGTGGACATGGTTGAAGAAGCTGGAGAATGGAAGGGCTCCGTCGCGGGAGAAGGCCTGGCATGATGTTAATGATACAATTTCTCAGAGATGGAGAGGAGATGCGACGGACCCAACTCTGCCTGCTCACAGCAACGAGCATGGAGAGGCCCATGAAGAACTGGACGATGAACAAAAGACTCATCAACCCCAAAGCTCCCTTCTTCCCTACAGCATCGAAGTAAATCTGTGCCATTGGCTGTCCATACACAGACCCCAAAACAGACTCGATGTCAGGATTGATGCAGCTCGCGATGACGATGCAAATGATGAATCCAAAAAACCAACAACTCCCGATACTCATCAGAATACCGTATGGCACTGCTTTGGTCGCGTTCGCAGCTTCCTCGCTCATATGCACGCACGAATCGAAACCGCCAATAGTCCAGATGGGCGACAGCCACGAGAGAAACCACGCGAATCCCGCAGGCCAGGTCGTCAAGTTTCCGGTGGTAGCGAAGATGAATTTGGCGTCGTTTCGCTGGCTGGATCGTCCGATGGGTAAGGCAATGATGGTCGCGGCGATGAGGATGAAATTGGCAACCACGAATGCGGTCTGCAGCTTTCCCATGGCTTTCGAGATGGTGGACGCGAGGACGCCGTGGCATAATACACAACACATGAAGACGATGTAGACTATCCCGTTTCCAGGCTCCCATTCGCCATCTCGGGCGATGACGATGACAGAGACGAACATGAGGGCGAAGCCGTAGTCGATGGAGCAGAGGCCGCCAACGAGACCTGTTTCGATTAGTTTCCGATATCTGTATCTTTGGGAATGGACATACCGAGTGTATTGCTGTATCCTACCAGGAAGGACAGAGCATTTCGGGTCTTGGGCGAAGCGAAGTAATGCGTCCACCAATACAGCCCTCCAGATGTGGGCATTGCACTTCCGAGGTCCGCCATTGCAAGGCCGACGATGAAAATAAAGGCAGAAGCAACGAACCAGCCCCTGTTCAATATATCAGCTTTGTTCATAAAGGGATTGGGGGGTTTCTACTGACCAAACCAGTCCACTTGGGCCAGCTGGTAAGGAATATGCGAGAGTTGATGCTATCGAAGGGAGCAGGCCCATAATCGAAAATGCAATACCTAGATGTTGGTTAGAATGAAGCTCCGCTATAGTTTCAATGCAGTCATCTCGCACCGAAAACTTCGAAGAGCGTAAAGTTCCGTCGTAGTTCTTGTTTGTAGCCAAGCTTCGCTATAGCATTGTCAGCACAAGTTTCGTTGGCATTGTCGTCGGAGCCTACCTAGAACCGCAGCATCGTTTTCGCTCGCCAGGCCCTCCGCCACTCCAACCAGAGAGCCTTGCCTCTCCGGATCGTGTTTGACATGCATCTCAGCCATGGCGTGCAGTGTGCAATGCAAACACAGATATAAGAAGACGGCAAATAAGTGACCAGGGCGAAGATCCTTTTTCTGTACAAGACTCGAGGCGAGGCCAATCTGACCCTTATGTATTCAAGTGCGCTTGTACGACCCGGCGATCGTCGTGCAGGTGCAGTGCATCTTGACACATGATGACGGGCTTATCGTTGGTATCTTAACGGTAAGGGAAACGCATACCACACCTGGGATTCCCGATAAGAAGCTCGAGTTCGGCTGGCGGCCAACCAGCGTGCTATGCACCCGATACCATACTCGGCAAAGGATTGCTCAAGTTTGCCATGGGATGGTGCGACGCTCGCATAGATAGCCCTGCAATAGGTTTAACGGCAGCGGCTATGGCCTGGGTCCTGGTCTGGCGCGGAAACCCTCCGTCGAGCCGTGATAAGCCAAGGGGGGAGCTCCAGGCACAGAAATTGTCGGACCAGGAAGAGTGATTTGTGCTGTTGATGGGGATACGAATTCTGAACGATTTGAGGTCGGATAGACGATGATGATGATCGGTGGGCCTTGCTTGGGATGCTTGAGCTGACGCTTATTCCCGTGCAGTTCACTTGGTGCTGCTTGGCATTGCTTGACGCGGGGTAGCGGGGCGAACGCTCCACGGACATCATTCCAGTGGCCATATCCGAGAGAAACATTGTAGAAGTGCTCAGGAGACACTGAAGTTCCCTACAGTATACGCTTGCGCATGAGTATCGTAGAGTTGTAGTTCAAAACGCCACTCGAGGGATCCACAGTATCCACCAAGATAACCATTATCAAATATTACGCAAACGTGTTTCTATGCGACGAATCCTTCGAAATGCTAGAATTTTTAGCCCACGGTTTTGAACGCCCTAGAATGCTCTCGCTCTTAGCTGTCGCTTGCCCTTCAACATTTCTCCTGCGTGATTACTTCTTCTCTACTGGGCCTCGTCCCTAACATCTCGACATCCTCCGAACTCTGTTCCGCTATCTCCCTTTCCCTCGCCTCGGCTTCCTCTCTCTTCTTCTGTGCCAGATACTGACAGAACTTGGATTTCTGTCTCATCTGGTCCCCCCACCTGATGAACACAAACGGAATGACGCAAAGGGCCACACTGAAGAATCCCAGCAAACTCGACGCCCAAGCGACACCAAGCGTTCGATACAGCGGCTTCGCGGCAAACGGCAGGACAGCTCCGAAAGAGGATCTCGAGAACGAGGCAGCCGCCATTGCGGATGCGGCGAAGATTTCGTAAGCATCGACGAGATAGTTGAGCAGGGCCATGAACAGGCAGAGATATCCTATGCCGAAGGGAACTCCACTGAGCAGTGGTACAATCCAGTGTATATCTTTCTTTGCGGTCCAGCCCAGCCAAAATAGTGTTATCACGAAGAAGGGCCCCGCGACGCAGGCCAGGGGCAGCCTCCTCATTTCTTCGTTTGTGGACCACGCTTTATCGAGTCGCTGAGCACGTGCTAGTATAGCGTCCCATAACATATATATCCCCGCTGCGATAATAGCTCCGACGCCGAAAGGGAGGAACGCGAGGCCCTGTTCGCCAGCGTTGAATCCGTATATGCCAGTGAAGATCAGGGGGTATGATTGGAAGGATATGTAAAATATGGCGTCTTGATTTGCTTCAGTTTAGTAAAACTCTTGGTTAAGATTTTAAGATATAGGAAATAGGAAATACTTACACGCGTAGCTCAGATACAGACACGTAAACAAGACCAATGGCTCAAAACACATCATCCTCAGCGGCCTAGTAAGAACGACAGTGACGATATGGTTGAAGTCTGTCCTCTCGAGCTCGATGGGAGCTGTTATTGACATATCGCCTGTCTCTTTCCGTAGACGTCGGGCCCGATGTTTGAGGATGACCGGGGCATACGTCTCCGGGAAGAATACGAACAATGGCCAGGAAGCACCGGACAGGATGACCCCTACCCAAAACGGCCAGGACCAGGAGACTACAGACACAAAACCGGACACTGGGGGCCCGAGAATAGGACCAAATGTTGTTGCAGCCTGTTTGACGTTAGAAAAGCCCTGATCTACTTCTTGTGCTTGCCAGGTACACGTGCCATGAAAATTGCCATGCTTCTCCCTCTGGATCGAGGATCATGGTAAACATCCGCACATATCCCTCCAACTACGCTGATCGCGGCCGATCCGCCGATTCCAACAAACAATCGGAATATGACAAGCGCTGCGAAATTGGGCGACACAGCTGAGCAAATCGAGAAAATGGTAAATACAGCGAACGCAGTTATCATCGTCCACTTTCGTCCATATGATTCGCTTATTGGAGACCAAATGATTGGCCCAATGACGTAGCCGACGAGATATATTGAGGTGGGAAGAATAAGTTGCGCCTCGTTTGTGTTTCCAAAGTGGGCTGATATGGGTGCAGTTGCGCCAGCTGCTAGTGAAGAATTCATTGTCGAATTCATGACTGTGAGGATTTAGAAGATGAGTCGGAGGGTTACTTTTTATGAGGACTTACCGCTCATTATTGCAACGAAAAGAGCGAATATCTTCTTCGGCTGTGCCTTGGTTAACTATCTAGTTCTAGAACGTAACCACCACCCATCTTGCGCAGAGTCTACGTACCTGACTCCAGTTGTTAGGCTGTTGAGGGTCACCAATCTCGAAGCGAATCATGCGGTTTGCCGGTGGCGGTTGCATTGGATTCGAGCCGTTCGAACATGATCCAGATGGCGACTTCGTGTCCTCCTTTTCTAGTTCTAATTGAGCGTCAACGTCCTCTTCGTTGACTCGTAGTTGTGCGGAATGAGAACTTTGCTCTCCTACTAGTAAGTGAGGTCAGTGTATTTACAAATGGCAAATTAAACATTGGGAGAACATACAATGGCTCCGACTCCGACTATGAATCAACAAACGCGGGGTATTCACTCTTTCGAGCCCATCCCCCAGCTGCAGATGCTGCTCACGCGAATATGTTTTCTCGAGATCTGACATCGTCAATTGAGAGTCAGGACTTTGAAGCGAAAGCAACGCAGGACAAAACGAGGGAATAATTGATTTGAATAAGGTAGCTCAACCCCGCGATTTCGTTTAGTTAGCCACCCGAGGTGGCATCCACGGAGTAAAAAGTCCCATCATTGCGTGCTAAGTTTAACTCCGTGGGGAGGGATGAATAATGATGATGGTTCACCGGCTATAACGGCAACCTAAACCATTGCGGATCGGGCCCACTTGCCGACCGATGTTCGGACTGGATAAAGGATCCGCTGAACCGTTGTGACTGGTTGATATTGAGGCTCAAGATGCAACCACGAACTCGATCCGATAGAAAGCGAGCCCAACATCCGAAGTTACAATGCTTTATCCGGGCGTATGAATCCCAATGTGAGTTTTTCCGCATTCATGGTGTGGATCGAAATTTTTCCCTGAAGATTATGGCGTCACGATACAGCCCTTGATACTATTACGGAGTAGCGTATTTCTCCCTCAACAATGTCGAGCTGCTCGTTCAAACGTTGTTCTCAATATTGGGGACTTCCATTTGCGGAAGGGGACCGTGCGCTACATCATAACGACTAACAAAACTTGGACCGTAACGAAAGCAGCCGGTACTTTACGAATCTGACGACGAAAAGGGATGAGTGAGTGTAAACGCGAATTAGGACGAGAGTAGCTAGACAGAGGGCAGTAAGCATAGTCGGAATATCACTAAAGAGGTGATAGTCCTGCTGAAGGTTGCGTACACCTATAGCAAGTTTCTATATATGGCGGAACTTTTCAGCAATCTACTAGCCTCACTTAGATCTAGCTATAGGATCAAAGATTAATCCCCCCTACACCATCTTTATGTATCTACTATGAGTCAATACAAACGATCCCTATTCCCTCGTAGATGACAACACGCTGAGTGTAGATGTCAATGCTGAGCCGCAAACTAATAACCATGTGAAAAGCTGCCGTCGTTTCTTTGCGCAAGAGTCTCTTACCCAGGTGACCGTAGTTTCCCCATTCGGAATGATATTATGACGACTTCAGAGCATGACTGCCTTACTTATCTCTGCCAACACAACTGATATGGACCACATGCACGTCCCCACGGCCAGCGACACTTCTAACATGTACGACTACCACAGAATGAACGACCCCACAATATTAGATACTTCGAATGGAGTATCATGGGGATAATTCTTACCCAGGTGTACCCGGAACGTTGGAAGCGTCATTGCCGTGTGAAAGGATAAACAGCCGCTGTATCCCGAGCACGTCCAAGCCCTCTGCAGGTTCTGTCGTTATAAGTTGTATTCCCATGTTTCAAGTGCAGATGGGTGTCTTCGGGATCAACATGACAGGACCAAATGTCCTTACGCGTCTGGACGAGATGGGCGGATTCGGAACAAGGAAGAACACCACAAAAGAGGATGTCCTCGGCGAGATAACCAAGGCCAACTTTGCAAGTTACTACGATGATTGGACTTCGCGTCAAGGGGGGTCGCAACTGTTGCATGCCAATTCGTACCGGGTTACTGACGATCATATGGTAGCTAAACGCGGGATAAGACAAGGACCTGTCCTTGCTACTCACTGAGCGAACGGATGTTTTACCAATGTTGCTCTTGGATTAGGGAGCCAGGGTTCAATTTTGCTTGGATGCTAGACGTGCAAAGCGGCCTATAAATAACTACTTGGTTTGTGGGCTATTGTATGTATATCATCACCGGACTCTACTTCGCACAGGATGGCATGACGTTCAGGGGGAAGCATCATCAACCTCTATTCAAAAATTTCTCTGCACAAAACCTTTTTACGTTATAAGCCAGTCTGGAGAACCTCACCACTTCAAGAGCTACGTATCAACCAAAAGCGGAAAACCATCTCTCTAAAAGAAAGATGGACGTGCATTGTTCATGGAGATTTTGATATAATCCTAGTGTTGTGAATTTCCACCGAAGCCTTATTCCCAGCCCGGCCCTTCAATCCCTTTCAATCCCATGTCTGAACCCCACCCCCACTCACGTCTCCAGATTGATGCTCCGCCCAAACCTGCCATACAGCGCCTTCTTCAGCTCCCCCATCTTGTCCTGGATCTCCGCTAACCGCACCTTGAGCGCCTCAACCTCGGTGTCGATGAGATCCGTCGACGCAGCCAGCAGCTCGAGGACCTCGGGCTGCGGGAGCGAGACGAAGCAGTCGCCGATCTGGTAGCTGCACGCAAAGCCACGTTAGGAACATGAGTGAAATGCCAGAATGACATGATATTGGGGGGACAAGAGATCGAGATCGAGACGAGAGGAGAGAAGAAAAAGGAGACGTATACGACGCAAGCCACCAAAGCATCACCCAAAGACCGGCTCGAAACCGCAGGGCCAAAACC
>MU002357.1:0-19795 GCA_010093585.1 Melanomma pulvis-pyrius CBS 109.77
GGGGAGCTTCTAGGCCTGCAATGAACTGGAAACAGGGAGCAGGTTTCTTCTGGGACTGGTAAGACGGCGACCAACTTAATTGTCTGAGGCCGACTTAACTTTTTGGGGGAGGTTTCTTATTTTTGGCGCTGGGGTGTACTTAATAAAAGACACTGCAGATGCAGCATACCATCGTCAGTCCAACCATGACAACTGCAAAAACAACGCCAATGCCAATGGGAACACAATACCTATCACTAGGTTCAAGTAGTACCTCCATTCCAGTCATTCTGAAATCGATGGTTTGGAAATCGTAGTTCGTGGAGCAACGTCATCACAGGCTCTCGCAGGAACGGCAACGTCGGACAGCGAAAACAAACCATTATTGCTTGCAATGCCGCAACAGATACAATTCTAATCTTTTGACTATGCAGTACTAAACAGAATATCCTTCTTCATAAAATGTATATTTTATAGCAATTATCTAGGTTGCGTGGTTGTAGAAGCATATTTTGAATATTTCCCCATTTCCGGATTCCCGTTCTTGCGAGAGACAGATATACTTTCTCATTTTGTATATATGCCGCTCGGAGATGGACGCCCGCAGACCATGCTCAAGTCGGCATCCTGCTACCTGTAGTGTAGATAAGGTCCATACTCTTCCAACCTTGTGCTGCTCGATGCCGGCATAGGATTAAGTAGCCGATGTAGAACAACACGAGCAACAAGCATCAACTCAAGCATTCTCCATAATTTTTGGGGCGTTGCTTGAACGATTGGTGGCCATGGTGAGTTACTCTTATTTTAAGCTTAGTCAGATGGGCGTTGGATGCTGTCGATCATTCCCAATTTATATCCGCTACGGCTTTGTGGTTCCGACGTCTTTCCGTCGGAACAGCGCGATGGCGCCTCTATAAAACGGAACAACGCGCATGGGGTGCTGGAGGGGATCTACAGTTGAGTTCGGTCAATCGAACGCAGCGAGAATGGCAGAAGGATACAGGGACTTGATCAATAAGATATGAACTCGTTGATGGAGGATCGATGCTGAAACAAAGCCAGATAATTTCCCACAATGCTACGGAAAGAATCACCTTGAGTTCGGAGACAAGCCCGCCTTTGTAGTCATTGACGCGGCCAAGGCGTACTGCACGGCCGGTTGTGTACTATACGGGCCAGACAGATTCGATCGAGCTCACGAGAGCATGATATGTGTGATAAGGAAATGTAGAGAGCTAGAAATTCATGTGAT
Organism: Melanomma pulvis-pyrius CBS 109.77; assembly: GCA_010093585.1. Lineage (NCBI taxonomy): Eukaryota > Fungi > Ascomycota > Dothideomycetes > Pleosporales > Melanommataceae > Melanomma > Melanomma pulvis-pyrius. Next base: position 1,232 of record MU002357.1, read on the forward strand.
CTTTACGTCAGTCATCTACAACACCAAAGGTTAGTAGCCGTTTCCAAAGCGCGCGTAGACTGAATGATAAAATAGCTGCAAGGTCTGAGTGGTGGGAGATGGTATGCCCAGAAGCTTCCCAGTGTCCTCAACACGTATGACAAAAGTAATGCTATGCGTGAATTTGCTGCGGTCATTGTTCCGCAGGAGAACGAAGTGATTGTGTACAAGCAGTACAGTTCTAGGTAAGCCATACTCTTCTATAAATGAGCTTGCTGCTCACACCTAGCCAACCAGTTTCTTTGGCACAAGCCTGGCTAGTCTGCTGGTCAGTATGGGGATTGATACTACATTGATATGTGGATGCTCGACGAGCGGATGCGTGAGACCACGCTCGATGCGATGCAGCATGGGTTTTCTCCCTATGTCATCAGGGAAGCATGCGGAGATCGTCATGATGCGGTAAACGATGCAAACCTCTTCCACATGGACCAAAAATTCGCACAAGTTAGGACGGAGGAATGGACACTTAAATATTTGGATGAGAAGTTTGGAAAGCAGAAATAGAAATTTAAAGATTATTCATTCAGATGCGCCAAAATGAGGAAGAAGGAATGCGGCAGGTAGGACGATGCCTTGTCTGCGCATCACTCCATATCGCTTCCTACCAGGCTTGCATAGTGGGTATCTCGGCTCTCGACTAGGTTTCAAACCACTCCAACGCATCATTCTTTCCAAATATCGCACGGAATACGTGGTCTCCCGAGTCTTTCACGACCTCCTCTGTATGAATGCTATGCAGCTTGTACTCTCGCTCATCTGTGCTACTCCCATCTGTCCCTTCTTTCGCCGAGCCAAAGAGGCGGATGTGGATGTACGCGTTCTCAGCGGCAGGGATCTTGACTTTTCCGAAGATGTGCAGGCCGTAGGCCGAGGAACCTGCGCGGACTGCTTCGAGGTTGGAGGCGTCGAAGGAGGCCAGGTCGGTGTTCGAGAGGTCCTTCACGGCGGCGAAGTACTCGGGCTCATGCTCTAGGTGAGGTGAGCGGCTGCGCTGTGTTCAATGGAAACGTGGAGTGGTACTTACTGTCGTGCTCGTGGCGTATCTTCAAGAGCTCATGCTTGACGGACTCCAGGACGGAGCTAAAGGCGTCGATGGAAGCCTGCTGAGGCGCGTGCTCTTCTGAGAGCTGTACGGTTTCTTCGGTAGCCATGGTGGTAGTCTTGAGCTGATGCGGGGTCGAATGTGTGTTATGGTGTTGTATTACTATATTCGAAGAGTTGCAATGATGGAGTGCAGGAACGACTGCAGCCACAGGTCATGCAGCCTTATATGCCTGTGCCTGCCCCTCAATACCCCTCCAAGGATGATGCCATGACGTGACAATTCAAGGACACGACGCGAGGCATCGCCGTTTCAGCTCTCTTGTTGGCCAAGGCAAAACCGGGTTGTGCGCATGACGAACTCCAAGACCTGCATCGAGATGCGAGCTCCTGGACGCGATAACATTTGGAGGCCCGGGACGAATGGAAAGGGAATTCGGACATCTTGACAGTTGAGGAATTCCAACCATCCGAGGCTGACCTCTGGACCCTCGAAAGCTCAGCTCACGTGATAGACTTAGGTAAGCCATCAATTACGTGACCTTGTGAAGGCTATTAATCCTTCATCATCAATCCCAGGCCCTCGGATTCGAAGTACCATATAATATTCTCCGGACCCGATTCAGTTTGACATGACTGCCCGATCTCCGGCAATCCGAGGCGTAAATTCGCACGATGGGCGCTTTTGCAGCGGTTGAATGCAACGGCTAAACAAGTTGTTCTTTTTTTCACACAGCAGCTCTTACTTCAACAGATATCGAAGCTACTACGTTCGTGACTTGACCTGATAAGCTCTTAGCTTTCATCATGCCCCTAGGATCGCCGTCCCGAAGGTTAATATGGCTAAATTGGCGGGGTGTCGAATGTTAAACCTCGCAGGACAGCTTCATAAGATCCTCATGATGCCCTACGAAAGATTCGACTAACATCCCAGTGTTAGATCCAGTCTCTTCGCTTCCTCGACTACTGTATTTTTGCAATCATGGCCGACAAAGACCCCATTGTGACTCACGTCTTTACCGCAGACCCCTCCGCCCACGTCTTCAATGGCAAGCTCTACATCTACCCCTCCCACGACCGCGAGACCAGCATCAAGAATAATGACAATGGTGATCAATACGACATGAATGACTATCATGTCTTCAGCATGGAGGAAGTTGGGGGGCCTGTGACCGACCACGGCATTGCTCTAAAACAGGACGATATCCCATGGGTCTCGAAGCAACTCTGGGCACCAGATGCAGCGACAAAGAATGGAAAATACTACCTCTTCTTCCCCGCAAGAGACAAGGAGGGCATCTTCAGGGTCGGAGTCGCTATTTCAGATAAGCCAGAGGGTCCATTCAAACCAGAGCCAGAACCAATCAAGGGCAGCTTCAGCATCGATCCCGCAACCTTCGTGGATGATGATGGACAGGCGTACCTATATTTTGGAGGTATCTGGGGAGGACAGTTGCAATGCTGGACTACCGGAGAGTTTGTCCAGGAGAATTATTCCATCATGGAGGCACAGGAAGGACCAGCGCTCACAGCAAAGGTTGCGAAATTGAGCGAAGACATGACGGCCCTCACCTCCGAAGTTCAGGATGTCGTAATTGTAGACGAGAAGGGAAAGCCGCTCTTATCATCCGACCATGACCGGAGGTTCTTCGAAGCAGCGTGGCTGCACAAGTACAACGGAAAGTACTACTTCTCGTACTCTACTGGCGACACACATTTCCTCTGCTACGCTACTAGTGACAGTCCGCTAGGCCCATTTGCCTACGGCGGCAGGATACTCGACCCGGTTATTGGATGGACGACACATCATTCCATTGCCGAGTTCAAGGGTAAATGGTACCTCTTCTACCACGATGCTTCATTGTCAAAGGGCGTCAATCATCTGCGCTGTGTGAAGATCAGGGAGATCGTGTACGATGCGGAAGGCAAAATTAAGTTGGCTGAAGCCCAGCCTAAGATCTAGAGGCTGTGTAATATTAAAGAAGTTTGGGTATCTTCGCTGTAAAAATCATGAAGTATTCTTGTCTCCATCCTTTAAACTCAAAGAACAGTATGCTTTGCTCTTGCAATATTTTCAAGAAGGTAAAGAAAGGAAGATATTTTCTCCCTCCTATCTCATCTCAAAGTCCCCTTACCATTTGGCACTAGTTCTCTATCCTCCTCAATATCCCCTTCCCTCCCCCACTATTAGTCTCGCTCCTGCTCCTCACATTCTTTGACCAACTTCCCTCTGAAAAGTATGCTAGTGCCTGCCAAACCAGGGCTGACCTTGCCGGAATAATTAAGCCCTTCAACAGTCCCCTCCATTTGATTGGTCAAACTCAGCCACAACCCTGATTAATAAATCTCCTCAGTGTAGGCCTAGGAAGCGCTTTGGTACAAAGATCCCCCAGATTCCCAGGTGACCTCAACCCCTAGGAGCAGCTCATGTAGTGCTTGTCGAATCTAAACGAGGTGTGCTGCGGCGTGAGACGCAGACATATACTCCGCTTCACAAGTACTCTTTGCAACGCACGATTGCCTCTTGAATGGCCATGATATTGTTACGCTCCTCAGTCCCTTGCTCTTGATATCCCTCCTATCCCTCTTCCTTTTCTTCTTTCTCCTTCTCTCCCGCCTCCCAGCACCGCTTACATTCATTCCACACCTCCTCCCCCCGCACCTTTCTCTTCGCATATGCTCTCCTTACCACATCCTCCATCCATTTCATATTCACGCCCCACTCAACCATCTTCTTACCAAATCGCTCACATGATGCGCAGTCGTAGTGATAACACCGCGTCACTCTCAGCAGTCTGTCAATGAGCAAGTTTCGTTGGTTGTTCAAGTGGTCATGAGGAGTCCGCCCGCTCGTGTTGCGACGCACGAAGTTCACACCTGCCAGGGACGCGGTATGCGGGTACAATTTCGCGTCGTACGGTAAAACGGGCTCCAGCTTTTGTAGTTTCGCGTCGGGAAGGATACCTCGCTCGCGCGCAGTATTTGCACGAGTTCCGTTGCCAACGACGCTCCGGATTCGAAGCCTAGTCACCACGCAAGAAGCCTTCTTCCCCCGAACCCGGGTTGTACCCTTCCGGTTCGCAATTCGAAGCGAATCTTCAAAATCAGGGTGGCATGGCTTCGCCCTATACAGATTCTGCAGACCGATTGCTCGTGCGTGGCTCACGGGCATGGGCGTTGTTTTTGTTGGGCGCCAATTTGAGAGGAGCGAAGGTCCTACTCCGGGAGTGAAGCGTTCGATTTCGATGAGGGCCGCTTCCTGTTCAGAGAGGGTTTGTGCCGCCGGTATGATTTGTGGAGATGGATTAGAGGAGGCATCGGGATTTGGGTTCTGCTGGAGGAGGCGGGGGTCAATCAAGGCGAAGTCGATGTACATGTTGATAGTGGTGAGGATTTGTCGTGAGGGTGTTGACAGTGGTGCGGATTTGTTGAGTGTGTTGAGAGAGTAAGGGTTTCTTGGATTGATTTTGGGAAATCGGAGGCGAGGATGAGGTGAGTTGTTTGGTTTGACGTATTTGGCAGCTTCTGTTTTCAGCTCTCTGGTCTTCACCTTCCTTCCTTTCTCGCTTTTTGGAATATTCGAAACCCAAAGATATGGCTAGAACCGCGTATTTTCTCTCCTCTCTCACAGGCCTGTTACGGATAGGTGCAATTTTAGAACGAAGGCATTCGATACACCTCTACGTTTCCCTCATGTAGTCGGTAAGGATTGAATTGCGATTATCTGTTCGAAACGCGTTCTTTCCTTGCTCAATTTGTATCCTAATGGGATTTTGCCTGCGATAGGAAAATATTACTTCTATTGAAAGCCATTATTATATCCTAAATTACGTTTTGCTACTACACAATGGAGTAAAGTAGACCTCTCTTTAATACCCTTTGTCTTCACTTTGTTCGATTTTCGTCGGTTGGTTGCCCTCGATTTTCTCCCGCAATCTACTCTCAGTCTAGTGTCTTCATCTTATGACGAAGGAGACGGTATTTCCGGATGTATCGAGGACGAGACTTCAAAGCGATACAGTTACGAGAGCGAATGGGGTGCTAGGGAAGATGTCGAAGACGTCGAGGGACATACTGAGAATGATACCAAGAATCCCATCAGCTAAACCGAATGGGATCACTGACATTTTTCAAGTTTGTGTCTGCCGACTTCCTCATTGTTAGAATTCTTGAAGATGTTGGATAGACGAGACTCGATAGAGAGAAGTTGTTTGTGAAATACGCGAAGATATGTTATAGAATTTGCTGTAAAATTAAGGTCCATAAACACATTTGTTTGTTAATTTTTCATTACGGAAGAGCATATCATTTTAACGAGACATTTCGTAGGCTATCAGTCGTTCTAGGCGTTGTGAAAAAGGATGCGGCTAGCTCCAAAAGCTCCTATTGTGAATGTCATAAGAGACTATGGCATCTTAGCCAAGATGGATCGAACGGGTTCTTCGGTCGATAGCAATTAGTTTGCTCAAAACTTCTGCTGAGTCGCATTCGTGTCATGTCTTACAAAGTTTTCAACACGTTTGCTGTCCAACTTCACATACTTAAGACCACATCATCGCACACTTGTAAAATATTGGATTCTCTCACACGTCCTAATTCGCATCCTCATCTCCAATGTCTAGGTACTTCAGGACTCCGTCTTCGGACTATGGATTCGACAGCGGAATCTATGAACCTACACCTCTCCCTTCTTCGCGTACTCCTCCCACCTCCACATTCACGAAACAGTCTACTACCTCTCACACGACTGCCACAACGATGTCCACCCCCACAGTCTGCAACATCTGCCTCAACCCAATCACCTTCAGCCACACCCACATGGCAGTCTTTGAACGCGCAGTCACTCTCAAGAAATGCGGCCACGTCTTCGGCAGCACCTGTCTCGACAAATGGCTAGAAAACGCAAACACATGCCCACTGTGTCGGATCGAAGTGAAAGAAGATGTCGTGGTCGACTGCCCACCCCGAGCATTCGCTCTTGGTGTGTATATGACGGTGAAACAGATGCAGGACTTCCATGCTGCTATGGCTCAGACTAGAGTTGATAGGGCGGTGGAGAGGGAGGATGAGGATCAGGATGAGAATATCGAGGAGAAAGATGAGGGATATGGAGGGAGAGGTAGCCAGGTGAAGGGACAGGGGAGGGGCGAGACGAGTGAGCAGGAGAGGGGCTCGTGGATTCAGAGGCGCAGGGGACGAAGGAGTGTAGTCAGGCGTATTTATGCTTGATCGGGCTGGATTGATGGCTGTGTCTATCTAGTAAAGACTCCGAAAAGAGTAGACTAGAACAAATTGAGCACAAGGCGTTGGTTCGGGGCTGGGGAATCCTATATCGACAGGTTCTTTCGTCGGCGAAAACCTATCAGGAAATACATGTTCATCGAAAAGTGTTGGGCATAAATTTACGTTACCCGCAAATCCATCGTCGCCCTTGCTTCCTAGCTTCCTCAATTTGAGACTTATATTAACTCTCTTTCGCATTTCAGTCACCGCCGAATACCTCCCCTACCGTTCAACCATCCCGTGAATAAGTCTATGCTCTATTTTAATGGGAGGATGGGAGTTCGTGGAATGGTGTGAATGGGTTGGGAAAAGAAATATAGATGCGCCGGTTCCCGTGATATTAGTGACGCTATGGAACGGAGCAAATTGTAACATTATCTAGTACTAATAAAAGGTCAAACTCTTGATTGAAGGGACAGCAAAGACGTAAATAATCGGTGGTATCATTGCTTTCACAAAATTAAAACTCAACCGCTCCACCACTCCACCCATATAGACAAATGGCCGTAAAAGAAATGAGTATGTACAAGAATGAGACAGTATCCAGCTTGGTGTCTTCCTCGGGTATCTTTGAAGCTTCGCGTGGTCTTCGCTCTCAACTTCCATCACACCGTAGCCATCGTAGACGCCCCAATTTCCCGATTCTCCACGACTACAAAGGCTCATATTTCCTGTCAGTCCTCAGCGGCGCACTTGCACCCATGCGAATCTTTCCCACCGGCGCGTCCGGACTCGCATCCCCAATAAACCCCGGCAATGTTTCAATCACTTTATTCCACTCTTTCTTTTCCAATCCATCGAGGGCCTCGGAATAATGAATGCCCACCCTAAGCATTGTTTCCGCCCCCAGCGTCTTTGCCCAAGGCCTGGTGATGACCGTGTACGCAGCTAGTAGCCACAGCCCAATCAGATGGAAGCCCAGAAAGATTGACCCGAGGATGATTCCCACATTCGAGATTTTAGGCTTGATGGTATCGATACCGAAATCGTAGTTTACAGTAACAGTATCGTGATACGCTAGCGGGGACCCAGGGCCAATCCATAGCTTATTGGCTAAGAACATTGCGACTGGTAGGTTATCCAACCAGTTATTCGAAATAGAAGACAAGAACGACCACGCCTGTGAGGAAGCGTCACTAGGACGTAGACAAGCTGAGCGATCCATGAAGCTCATAGGTACCAGTCCAGTACATTGTAATGTTGAATCGGTGGTATTGTATGAGTTGGGATTACTCGTCCGGGATTCGAGGAAAGAACCTTTGCCAAAGAGAGATAGGGCGACAGCAAGAAGCGGTCCTTTGTTGTTGAGCGACAAGAGACTATCCCTACCGGCGAATGTGGAGTTTGAATCTACTGCGCGTTTGTATCGATATTTCTTCTGGTCGGAATCCACAAGAAGCGGATCTTTCTCAAGAATAGGCCCGGGTTTGTTTCCGTTGTGGTACGAGGGCAGCTCGAAATACCCCAGTGTGGTTTTCACAGTTATTTTGTAAATTCTTATCGAATAGGCTTCGAATTGAAGATAAAGATCTTCGGTAATGTCTTGTCGGTCGCGCGTACGATTCCATGGAGATATATGCTGATTGCCAGACATACACGCTGTGAGGGAGTAAGCTGAGCGGCCCGCGCTTTTATATTCAGCATAAAAGCCACCCGTTTCGGTCTCGTTGCGGCACCCAGTGTTGTATTCGTCTTGGGTGATTTCTGCAAAACTTGTGTTTGAACTGATACGGGGTGCGTACTGCGGCCCTATGACTCCGGTACTGAAATTGGACGGTAGTTCGGCCACGAATGGGATATTGGATTCAGCGTTAGCCATATAGCCTAAGGCTTGCGATGTAAGTTCCCTGTATTTATCTACGTTTTCGTTCCAAAGATTGGCGTCCCAGTCCTTCAATGTCGCAGAATCCAATATGCTGCGAAGCTGGTGAATCTGGACTGTGCTTGAGTCTTCGAGCTTGGGATCAAACATGCTGGGAATGTCTTTGACTTGGATGCTTCTTCCTCCGTAATAGGTGGCTGATTTGATAGACTCCTGATCAACGAAAGCCTCTTGCATAATCTGAGTTGCGATTCCTTCCAGGGAGTTAGCCTAATCCATCCGCGACCAAGCATCTTCACTTACCAATAATCATGAGCGCAAACGCAAGATAGAGCGGTAAGCTTCCGGCCTCCATCAGGTACACTAGAATCTTCTTACTAATCCATCCTTGGTCTGCCAGCGCGATGATTTGCCTCAAATTCAGGCTCTTTCTCAGATTTCCGTGCTGCATATACCCAGCGGCCGCCATTGAGCAAATCGCCGAGGTGACTGGGATTGTCAAGAGCGCAACAACTGATTTCAATATATGCGCGGCTTTGACATATTTCCTGTTGACGCGGGCGTAGTCCTTAGAGTCCCAGTTTTCGGCGCGATAGTATGACTTTTCGCCCCAGATAGGCCGTTTGCTCAGAATGCAGAGAAATATCCACGCTGTAAGGGCAATGCCTGTGTAAAATGCGACGACAAGGAGAGGCCAGGCTTTGCGGCCAAGTGTTGTGGTGGCTCGTTCGCGTACGGTAATTGAAGAGCGAGGAGAGAGGGGTCTCATTTCTTCATCCGGGACCCGAGGAAGTGTTTTGGGGGCGGTTGTAGCATCAGAAGTAGCCCTGGGCCCAGAAGTCATTTCAAATTCATTGTGTTCCATCTGATATATCCTCAGTTGAACGTGTGGTGATTGGGATTGTGTCTCTGCGGAGAGTAAGGAGAAAGAATTTTGTGGTTGACGAAAGCGGATGACAGTAGAGTAAAACTAAGAATGCAGCAATTTTTACGTATTAGTAGGGGAGCAAGGCTGACAGCCAAGATATTTACTGCCTCAATGTTCAGCTCCGATAGAACATTGCAGGGATCGAGCAAGCGCCGCCAAGACGCAATGCTTGGGACTCTTGAAGAACAGACTATGACCGATTGCTGTCAGGGGAACGAAAGAACGAGTACTTCAAACAATAACCCTCACTAAGTACAAGCTTCGACGCACAGTAGTACCGAGTATCATGGACAATTTATCGTACAATTTAGTGAGAAGTTTACTCTGTTATCATCTTGGCGGTCCTAGAATAGCATTATTTCGTATTCTTTAGATACGAAGGCATAATAAGGCAATCTTAAAGCCGACGGTGGCCAGACATCAGGTTACTTCGCAGGGTACAATCATGTAGGATCAAAGAAAGGATGCTCAACCCTGCAAGTCAGGTTTGAGTTAGTTAGGCGACCCAGAACGTGACGGAGGATTGCATCTCATTGGACAGGAACAACGGAAAAATCCGGATCAAGTCGGATTAGGATGGAGGATATTGCCTTAACAGGTTAGTGGTTTGTCACACGTGAGTTTACCGGTGAAGGAAGGCCTTTCCTACAATTAATGGGCTTCTTACTGCCAAACTAGCATTCTATGAATCTCAAGAAACTGAGCACTCAAGCAAAGCCGTAATACTAAGCTACATAATGCGAAAGTTGTATATAGAATGGTTAGCAAAACAAAATCCACGCTGCCCTCAGGCCTCAGAAAACGCACCGGCAAAATCATCGTTTCGCCACAACAATAACACCTCTGACCAGGCCAGACCTCCCCCACCACGCGAACATCCACTGCGCGACCCGAAACGGTCCAATACTGTACCCAACAACCTTTAGTCTCCGATCTTGCGCCTCAATGAACGCCGCCAGTGGCTCAAAGACGTGGGGCGAAATATCTTTGAGCGTTATATTCTTTTCTGCATACCCGGCGGCAATGAGCTTCTCTCGGTATTGATCAACCGTGACAAAATTCGCCCACGGAGCACCCATGAGAGTAGTCAGTATGCGCAAAACGACGCGATCGCGAAGCGAGGTGCTAGAAGAAAGACACAGATCGAAGGCCATGAAAGATGCGTTGAGGTTGCGCGAGACGTGGTTTATGATGGGCCAACGAGATGGCGAGAAGTGATAAAGTGTGTCGAGGGCTAGAACCCAGTGTTCTTGGGTTTTGGTAATCGCAGTGTGGACGTTTGCTTTGAGCTCCTCGGTCCAGGTTTCAGGCTTTGCTGCGTCTGCACAGCAGAGCTTAACGTCCGGTATAGTCGGCCATTTGCTTCGGATTGCTGGGCTATGACTCCGGAATTCTCCTACTCTTTCTTCCGCGTACTGAAATTGCTTCCGATCCAACGTGACCCCAACATAATAATCAAATCGCACGCATCCTTTTCGAAAGTCCCAATACTCCCTATCCGAGCCTCTGATGGGATCTTCGCTTAGCAAGTAGACGGTTTGGTCCCCACATCCAAAGCCCAGGTCGATCAAGGCTTTCGAGCGCCGCATCCCTTTTTGAGTCACATTGCTCTCCAGACTTTGTGAAAACCCGGCCGTTTTTAGAACCTCACCAAGCAAATCTCTGCAGGCGATTGCAAGGGTTTTAGAGGTTCCATTTCTTGATTCATCGTACGAGTCGTACCAATCTTCTTCCTGCCTCATTGTCAGCGAAGTATAACTTGTGCCCTCGAATGAGACTCCGCACACGATACCAATAGCCCATATTCATCCACATAGACGCAGGAATATTCAAGTGCAATCTACCATGATTGAGGCCATACACAGAGCTGTTAGAGCCATCCTTCTCTTTATCTTTGCCTTTGACGCGTGAGATGAGATTGATGACGACGCGTGGAAGCAGCAAGCCGGAGAGGAAGGTAAGGATATGAGTGCGGGAAAGACCAATTCGATGATATAAGAGACGAGGAAGCCCGCGCGAGTAGATAAGGCCGAGGACAACAGCAATGGCAATGAGTAGAAGCGATAGTCTACCCCTCCTAGAGGTCATCCTGGATGAGGTGGGAGTGAGGTATGTTGGCTGACACCAACCGCGCTAGAAACGCTAAACAATTTAATAGCGCTAGAAGTGTCCCAGGTACCAATATTTTAGAACCATTTTTAAACGGACGTCATGCCTCCTACACTTCTTATTCTCTACCGTTACAAGATCGTCTTGTGTGTACGGTGACATACGATGAAAGACTGTGGCCGTATCCAATCTCAACATTGTCATGTTGGGGTTGCGCAAACGACTATAGAGCATGACACCTTAAACCATAGACAGATCCGTTGGCATTATTTAGACTAAGTATTAAATTCATACCCTCCTTCTACTTTACTTCTACTACCGCCAGGGCACATCAACTCCAAATCCATCAGCGATACGTGTGGCTGATACAACGCATCCTTCCAAGAGAACCATCCCATCCCAGCACCATCCTCCAGCAAGCCACACATTATCATCGCCGTTCTTCCACAGAGACCGAGTCTTCTCATTACCATAGTTATCAGGGGTATCTCCAAAAATGCTATTCACGACATTTCTGCTCTCTGGACTCCGAAGTACCCGGGTGAATTTCGCTGAACAAATCGTAAGAGAAGGATCGATCAGACTGAAAGGACAGGTAGTGACGATGGCTCCGCACGGCTGTACGTGAATAGACTCGGTCTGTCGCGAACCTTCGGATGTCGTTTGAAGGCAAATCAATTGGGCGTCACGATTGTCGATGTTACCCGTCTTCTGGATCGGGCCAACGCCTAACATACTCCGATCCATATGGACAACGCTTTCGACAATCGCAGTCGGAATTTTTGACATGTGTGTTCTTAGTGGCTCAAAGATTTTCCCAACGATATCTGGTGCGACTGCGAGCACGACTTCATCAAAAATCCCTTCGTGGCGAGACTCCCGGCTCCCATCAACCTTTGTCCAAGACAGTTTAATCCCTTTCTCTTGAAGCTGGACTGCCGAAACCATTGCGCACAGCTCGTATTCGATGCCTTCCACCAGCCGATCCTGCACAGTACCAACTCCATTAGAGACGGTGTAATGTGGCGCTCCATGCGTTCTCCTCTTGTATTCGATCAGGTCGCTTGCGGGGAATCTGAGAAGGGCCTGGTGCGGGCACGTCGTGACTCCTGATAATAGTGGAAGTAGGTAGTACGTCACGAAGTAGTCCGGAAGCCTGATTCTCTGCAAATACTGATCCAACGTCTCCGAAAGGCCCTCATAGCTCTCTTGTGGGATGACCCGAGGCGCGACCAGAAAGCAGCATATCGAGAACCAGGTATAGCAAGCCAGCAAATATAAAATCTCCAACAGGTATGGCGTTGTGGCGACCGCGCTCGGTTTAGGTGGGCGTATTTTATGGAGATTCGACGCGTGGATGAAATATGAAGAGTCGCCTCTGCTTCCACCCCGTCTAGCAGGACCCGATTGCGCCTTTGCGAATTCGAATAAGAAGGGTTGGGAGTGGTATCTGATGCCTAGGTGGTCATACATTGCCCTTAGGTTGCTGTAATATCCACCAGCAAAGGCACGCATGGGAAGGTCGACGCGGTCGGTCGTGTTCAAGGCATTGGGTATGGATACGGAGGCAGAGTCTAGCGAGAGGGATTTACCCTTCAACAGTCAGTCATGAAGGTCAAAAGTGTGTAGGAAATGCCTTACCGACTCAAACACTCGAACAGCATACCGTTGGCGGGGTCTCGGTGTAGCAAATACGCCGTCACCAGGCCGGCCATGCCAGAGCCTACAATGGCCACCCGAAGTGGTTCATGTTGCTTCATTGGGGTATTATGCAAAGAAAAGACTGTCGCGATTGCGCTGAATTATGAATAGAGAAGACATGCTGTGGGGATCGTGCGACACTCGTTGACGTAACAGAGGAAAAAGGCAGGTGCCCTGCCACGGCATGCGCCAAGTTGAGCCGTGCAGCAACGCCCAGCGTGACGAGATGCTAATTAACACGAAACGAGATGGTTCGCCCATACTGTGTACTGGTGGTTTCATAACAACAAGCGACTTCTCACTTCCAGAAGATTCCGAGAAGCGCGAAGAGCACATGGTACGTTGCAGGTTGTCAGGAAAGCGGAAGGCAGCTAAAAACCTGGCTCGGAGCCTTAAGAATGCGAGATCGGAGGGACCAGTCACAGTCACTCGTCGGCCAGGCCCAAGGAACGGAGCGTACCAATTCGGATTCGAGGCGTTGAAGTATCATATCTTCATTCCTTCCGAATTAGCTAAACACCCAGGACTTGATATAACCAAAAGTGTAAGGGTAGTGTACGATATAGCAGAGGAAGGCTCACATCATGCTCCATATGCTTGTAAAGCAAGATATAAGGATCCAAGCAGACTCTTAGGTATTAAGCTGAAGGGGAATTACATTCGCGGACCTATGAAAGGCTTAGCATTCCAGAAGTGGCTTCAATGCGGTTCAACACAGGCAATCATCACCGCGAAAAGTATTGTTGAGTTAATTCGACAGCCGATTGCCGGTACGGAAAAGGAGTAGACTCGGGAGCACATAGAAGGTGATCTAGATCTAGCAATCGAGCTTCAATTCCGTCTTGAACTACAAGTGACCTGCTGAGTCTTGGATATGGTTATTCGATGTACCCAACATGATTGTTAATCTGGCAACATCGTATGGGAATATTGTCGCATGGTTGGCTGCGGGTATTGTGGACGTCTGAAACGGCTCGAGGGAGAGACCGGAGATAAATCAATGACGGTAATAGCGAAGGCGAAGGCATACACAGTAAGAGGGTTGGCATTGTTTAACCCAAAACATCGCGGAATAGGCGCTAACGATTTCGGCCGAAGGGAGTGGAAAGTCTGACTATCCCAAGCGCAGAATAGTATAGTCATTAATGCTTCCGCTATCCGAACAGTAGGGAGGTCGACCTCCTCCGCAAATCGAACCAGTATTGTGAAATTCGCTTGTGCATTTGCCTTTTTCAACTCTTTTGCATGAAGCATGCCACTCTCGGAACGGGAACCCTTCTTCAGAGATGCCATGTGTTCTTTGATCCGTCTGCAGAGTCCGGAGTCTTTGCGACCTTTGTAGACACCAGCAGCACTGCCAACATAGATGCGGGCATAAAAAGGTTCGGAGTTTGTAATCACATCGGCATAAACTCCTTGGCGTTTATCACTGAGATTCCCTCTTAAAGAGAGCAGCCTGAACATAGTTAGCCATATGGATTCCAATCATGGAAAACAACTTTCCTCGATAATTCAAGTCGTGTTTCATTCTTTAGAAGTGACACTACTCCAGGCCGGACTGCTTTTGCAATTCTCTTTGCAAGCTTTTCGGTTGATTCAGTGATCATGTACTTTCGTATGCTCTCCATAGCTCTAATTTCTCTCTTCTGGACCATGCGTCTCAAGGAGTGGAGACACACAGCAAAGGTTTCAGAATCGCACGATGCATCCTCTATATCGGAATCGGGAGCAAGATGAGTCGCGACTTGGGGACGTGAATGGGAGCATCCCGAATCATACGGCTAGATGTTCGCGCGTTCGAGTTCGCTGGTAGTGCCATCTTCCAGCCAGCCGTCAAGTTTGGTTGGCTGTTGACCCTTGGGATTTGTTCCGGTTCTCAGCGACCCCTCAGTTTCAACACCAGCATAGATCTTCCGTACGAGCTTCTCAGGCTTACTGATAGCTTCATGCCTATTGGATTGTATCCAATGTTCAAACTTCTTGCCCATCTGCGGTCCATATGTGTATTCTCCAGATATCAAGATGCCAAGCTGGCGAGAAAAGCTGCAACTTGGAGCTTTAACAGCGTATGGTTGCGAGTGATCTCTACCCAATTGCAGATCGAACTGGACAGTAACAGTGCGGGATACCTGTAGCCCGTACGTAAGACCCACACCCCGTGGTATCGTTACATCGATGTGACATCCGTCAGCCTTTGTCAACGGCGTGATGAAGAATCTCTGGACAACTCCGTTAATTACCAGAACGTTGACACGTATAGGGCTTCCGCCTATCAACCGATTGTAATGATCTTGACGTCCCGAATGCGCGTGGCGTTGTCCAGCTGTAACGTTCCTTTCATGTACCAAGGTGGCCTCCTCTATCGATTGTCCATGGCGAATTCTGTTGTAGTCAGCCAATCCATGATGGCCTAGTGAGCTAAGCTCATTAAGACCCCAGAACTGGTGACAGATGGGTAATCGGTCTAGCCGACAGGCTAAGTAATGTGGATTCTCACTTGCTCGAAACATAACTGTTACGACAGCGTGTGCAAGATGCACCAGAGCTTTCGGGACGTTCTGCTGAAAACTTACAATGACGAGCCAGTTGGAGTGGATGCCAGGATTTTGGAGTAATCTCTCGTGCTTCTTCAAAGAACGCTGTCTTACAGATTGTTGATTATGGGAGAGTATTCGTTGGTGAAGGCCACGATCCCGCCGACGATCTTTGAGGGGCTGTTTGTAAGGGCCAGCCGCGCTTCCTATGTATATACTCGCATACAGTGCATCATTCTCGTTGGTGACGAGGTTTGCATACACCCCTTGATGTCTGTCATTGTAGCCGTCACCTGTATTCAAGATACTTGAATTATTCCATAGTCAGTGACTTTGATTAAGTGCTACTTAGTTGGTGATGCGGTACTTAGCAACGGTGAAGTCTTTGCCCGATAACAAGAATGAGGCTACTTTCGGTTTGATTGCATCGGCTATCCTTTGAGCTGCTTCATCAAGTCTTCCAGAAAGGAGCCACTTCTCCGCAGGATCGATGCCGATATGATCTTTGTCAACTTCATGCGACAACGCCGTAAGTGTTGACTGCACGAGCGTGAAAAGCGACGATTGCTTGGAAATATTCGAACATCCAAGACCAGAGTGGCTTTGCCGTTAGTATTCAAGAAGGAAACGTATAGGAGAACGCTCACCTCTCCATTTGGGGTAGGTTAGTTCTAAGTGCGAGTGAAGAGTGGAGTTCGACCATGTTGTACAGTCGTTATCTTGTAAGAAATGGTGACATATTGATATGACATAATGCATTAGCTCCAATCTCGCTTGAAGTGGGGGCGATATTGGAGCGGAGAAACAGGTTTTCTCCCGTCTACCCCGCCAACCATTACTTCTATATCGGTGCTGCCTGGAGCTTGCGCCCGACACATGTGCGACTTGTAATCTTATCTTTTCACCGGTGCTCCATGGGGATTATATAACAAACACTTTCACACCACACTCCTAGTCCGAGCAATCTCAAGGTATCGTCCAGCCCATCGACTACAATGTACAACATACTGCATAAGCTAAAGCGTAAGCAGCAGTCACTCGCTTTGCTCGTACCTGTTAACCGAACACAGTGAACAAGAACCTCGATATTCGTGCATTTCTGGTTTTGCAACGGCTCCATCGGTTTTACAAAACGCTCAATATAGTTTCTGCATTGGTGGCTGGGTTATCGCTAGCCGTGCTGACTTTCGATGAGTTTCACCCGACACAATCGGGCCTTGTTCGCGCCGCAGAAGGACTACTTTGTAGCTCAGCATTCAGTTCTGTGACGTCAGTCATGACCTCAACAATGCTTCTCTTCAAATTCGAAGGCCGAGAATCAGCGACAAGGAAAGATTTGGCGATAGCGTGGACCCCGTTGGTTTTATTGGACTTTGCCATTGTGGAGTATCTATTCGGCTTGGTACTATGGTACTCTGGGAAGAACAACGAATGGAGAACTGCCTTAATCAGCTCGCAATTGGCCTTCCTCCTAGGATGTTGTGTATGGTTATCTTTCTGGATGTGGGACACTATGAGTGGTAAAGGGGGATTGGGTAAAGAAGAGGTAAAAAGCAACCACGGAGGAAAAGTGAACCGCGGATAGCTAAGGGGGTTGCGAGGGATCTACAAAGGGGGTTTAATTGGATAAAAATTTGGGACTTGATGATACGTATGCTCCGGCGAGTGGAGGTTTGGGGGCTCTCATTGATGAAACATGGACATTGTCAATTAACTAATATCTGGAACGGATGGCCTAGCGGCGTCAGCCCCATACCTTTGTTTTCTACCGGGAACAGTTTCCTGATGCGCGTCTTTTGACCTTGAACTACTGCCATCTCGCTGATAACTACCAGAAATCTTCACTTTGCACTTGTTTCACTCTATTCTATTGACTTGATCATACCCAGCAGTAATTCAACGAAAAAGGTAGTCTTTGGAAGCAAGTCTGCAGAATATTATGAATCTCACTGCCGCCCAACTTGCACAGAAAAGGAAGAGAAACTGAGAGAGTCAGCGAAAGTCGCGCCAGAGACCAGATCGATATTCTTCAGCAACAGGTTCGAAATCGACCGTCCAACGGTTGACTATCCCATTGACGGTTTCAGAACACAAGGCTTGAACGAGACAACGTGTCGCTACGGGAACGGCTGCTACACGCATTAGCAGCCATAGAAGTGTTGGGAAATGGTGCGACTTCATAGTGGATTCCTGCCTTTGAGTGAAGAGTGCGTTCCTGACTTTTTCCACAGCTCAGTTTCCGAACCAGGCAAAAGCAGCAACTCTGACAGATACTGGCTTTCGCACACCAACCACTCCAAGCAGTACTTCGGCATCCCGTTATTGCTCGTCAGCCCTCACTCAGTGTTTCGTCTCAGACCACGTGCAGTCATCATCAGCATTGCACGTGAATTATAACTCGTCGAACAGATGTTCCTTGCCACCGTTGATTTCTTTGCAAAACTCTTTTGGTATGAGTGGCCATCCAGGAGTAGGTAGTCTATGTGACAGTAAGGTTGAGTCCGAAAACAGTTGGGAATACAGTTCCCTACATTTATCACCAGACATACCCGGGGCAGGTAATACCTTGTTTGAAGATTTGGGAACATAGAGAACACAACAAACGAGAAGACATAGCCTAATGAACTGCATAAGTCCGGCACCTGAGGATCGCCGCACCTTCCAAAGCCATATGCGCCAGATAAATATGTATCTCGTTTGCAGTAATATTACACTATAGCTGCATTGTGAGTTTTTAGTTATCAAAATCATAGAGGATGCAGTTATTATGTATGGCTTTAGAGCCACGAGCGTCTTCTCCTGTAATAGCATTGCTAATTACGTTGGTGCACTGTTTAGTCCTAACAAAACCAGCGTTCTAGTAATTGCGATTGAAACTAACCTCGTTGCTAACTCAAGTCGTTTGTCTAGACACATCATTAGTGTCTTTATCTGGTTATTGTGCACTGTCCGCATGCCATCTCAATTGTTGAGGCTCAGCTCACGTGCTTCGCCAATGGCTGCTATTCCTAGAAGGGCTTATTTTACTAGCTATTTTCTTAGGTTCTGTAAATTCTTGTTATTGCTTACTTATTTTATTATAGCCTATATATACTGTAGTTAGT
>MU002358.1:0-19541 GCA_010093585.1 Melanomma pulvis-pyrius CBS 109.77
ACAGCCGACTGGTGTAAGCCATACGCCTTGGTTCTGGTTCATCGAAGAACGCCGCAAGGCGCATCCAAATTCCCAGATTTCTTCCGCGGCGCCACGTTGCCGTGGAGGACTTCTTGAAATAATATCTCAGGATTAAATAATATTTATACGGTAAAAGGTTGGGTTGGGTTTTTTGTGGGGCGGTAATTAGGCACAGAGAGCGTGAGTAAGAGAGAGTGAGTGAGAGAGAGTGAGTGAGAGAGAGTGAGTGAGAGAGAGTGAGTGAGAGAGAGTGAGAGAGACAGCGTAAGTGACAGAGACGCGCCTAGAAAAACAAAACAATCACCATGTACCAGAGGCACCGAGCCCCCTCCAAAGGGACACCGCTGAAGAACAACTACGTATATATTTGAAACGGCACTGGCGCTTACTTCGACTCTATCGAAACGCGGACCCGGCGTGCACCAGGTTCTATACCACAGTATCATATGTCGACCTTGCACATCTTGCAGGATTCGAGGAAACATAGTCATATTGCAGGACGAAAGCGGTGCTGCCGCATCAGTTTCTACTCTACTCTACATCTATCCCTGGGCGGCTCAAGGGCGCCCCTGATATTCCGAGCAAAACAAGGCCCTCCGCACACAAAGATGCCAACATCTCATCTTCTTCTTTCCTTCTGAAGAAACGGCCAAGTGGCGTGACATCTAATAGGCATTACAACAATAACAGAAGTATTTCATTGGCTTTATTTATTTCATGTGCTCTAGATGATAATAAGTGCGCTGTTCAGAGTTCTGTAGTGTGGGCTTTGTATGCGTTGTTGGGCTTGTTTTTTCGGGAATTATTGGCGCTCTAGAGGGTGGATGGGCATGTGAGCGATGCTTTGATCACTATTCTCTTTTGTAAATCTGTCTTTGAACCGACTGCATATGATAGATAGATACTCCGATCATGGGTTTTCCAGCTATCTATAATTTTCGTCTACGTTGGTATGGGTAATTGTCACTAATTAGGGAGATTCTTCGTGCGCAGTTAGGATGGAAGGGGTCGAAGAGATTCAAGCGAGGTCAGGTGTGTTCCAAAAGCGGAGGTGGAAATGCGGTATGCCGGGGGAAAGGAGAGTAAGAGTTGGTAACCTTCCACGCCGACATCACATTGCCAATCCAATGAGCGATACCAAGATGCATTTCCTATCATAACTGGTCCAAAGCTTCCACGTCTGCAAGTTCCCGTTGCCGCGATATCGAGCACCACAGCGCAGATAGATCGAGTCCCCGTCCTCGCCGAATCTACGCAACGATGCCCTCCTCCCGCGCCTTGATCTGCAGGGCCAAGATCCTCGAATAATACCTCGAAATGGCCAGATTGCCGCCCATGAACCACAGCCCCGGGTGGCCGCTCTTCTGCCACATGGTCCTGAACTCGCCCTCGTCGTTGAATCCCCACACGTCGCCGACCCGATCCGCGACCTCGTCTCCGAAGATGATCCTCGCCTGCGACCGCATGTTCTGGTAGCCGGTCGCGAAGATGATCTCCTCGGCCTCGAGCACGGATCCGTCGGCGAACTTCAGGCCGTTGGGTAGGACCTGCGCGATTTCCTGGCCCTGCTTGACCTTGATCTTCCCATCGACGATGAGCTGCGACGCCCCGACATCGATGTAGTAGCCGCCCCCGCGCTGGAAGTACTTTACCAGCAGCCCCGCGTCATCCGGCCCACTATCCAGCCCAAACCCGGCCTTCCGCAGCCCATCAAGGGTCTTCTTATCCGCCTCATTCTGCACCTTGGTGAGCTTGACCTGCTGCGCTTTGAACAGCGCGGCTGGGATGCCCCAGAGGTACAGATCCGCGTCCTCGACCGGGGGACCGTCCTCGTCGTACAGACCTTTCAGTCCGATCTCGGTGATGGACGACGAGGAGACGACGCAGGTCGTGCTGCGCTGCACGATGGTCACGTCGTATCCCTTCTCGAAGAAGTCCTGCGCGATGTCGTGGCCTGAGTTGCAGCAGCCTACGACTACGGCTTTCTTCCCGTTGGCATTTGGCGAGGCGCCGGGGAACTCGGAACTATGGCAGAGGCGGGAGCCGGCAAAGGCGTCCATGCCGGGGATGCTGGGGAAGTTCTTCTTTCCCGAGTGTCCTGTTGCTTGCACGATGTGGCGAGGGTGGAGGGTGCGCGTTGTCGTGGTTCCGTCGGCGTTCTTGCGCTCGACGGTCACGGTCCATATCTGCTTCTCCTCGTCCCAGGAGGTGGATGTCAGGGCGGTGGAGGTCCAGACGTTGAGTTCCAGCAGCTTGACATAGGCCTCGAAGAACTCGGCGAGTTTGTCTTTGGGCGTGAAGACGGGCCAGTGCGGGGGAAAGGGAATATAGGGCATGTGGTCGTACCATACGGGGTCGTGGAGCACGAGCTGGTGGTAGCGTTTGCGCCAGTTGTCGCCCACGCGCTCGTTGAGGTCGATCATGAGGGAAGGGATGTTGAGCATCTTGAGGCGGGCGGCGACGGTGAGGCCGCCTTGTCCTGAACCTATTTGATCTTCAGCCCACCATTCATCATGCGATCAGGAACGAAGAAGCAGGCACATACCGATAATCAGCACCCTAGGCTCGCTCCCCTCAAACTCTGCATCGGCCTCCCTGGTCTCCCTCCAATTCTTCCTCTCCGGATTGCCGCCATGTTGCACGCCCCTGGTCCTCTTCTTCCCGGTGGCCTCCTCAAAGCCCTTCAGCTCGGTCAGCACAGTCGAGATGGTAAAGATCTGCCACTCTGGGTCCTGCCATGCCAAACTGACTACGCCCCGACCTCTCCCGACCTCGGTCTCAAAAGTGATGAAGAACTGGATGCCCGTGACGTCGCCCCAGGCATCGATTGGTTTGAAACCAGGCGCTCTATATGCAGACGAGCTGTCGATTTCCACGCGCGTGATGGGCGTCGAGGTGGCCTTTACATATTCGACAATACTGCCTGCCCCTTTGACGGTGCGGAGGTCCCAGGTCAGGGCGAGGTGGTCGCGCCAGTAGCTCTTGTCCGACAGGAATAGAGATGCAAGGGTAACGTAGTCCTTTTGCGAGAGTGCAGCATTCAAGGTGAAGATGACCTCCTCGCTGATGTTCTTCGCGTAATCGGGGGACTGGGTCGCCGTGGTGGCGGGATACTCGCCCAATGGAATGTTGACGGACCCTGGTTCGACGCGTGAGCGGGACGGGACCGTGCCGCTGGATGGTGTTGGTACGTCGCCCATGATGGAGCTTGTGCGGTGCT
Source organism: Melanomma pulvis-pyrius CBS 109.77 (assembly GCA_010093585.1). NCBI lineage: Eukaryota > Fungi > Ascomycota > Dothideomycetes > Pleosporales > Melanommataceae > Melanomma > Melanomma pulvis-pyrius. Next base: position 3,242 of record MU002358.1, read on the forward strand.
GATGGGTTGAGAAAGGGGGGAGAATGAGACACGAGAGACAGGAGAGACAAGAGATAGGGGAAGGAGAGGCAGGTGTGCGTCCCCCTCTTAAAGGTGACGCAAATCTTCACATTGAGGCGGCTATCCGCGTCGTCTTGCGATTCCGTGCCTGTACTTGTGCTCGTGTAGCCCATCAACGTGGTCATGCGCGACCTGGCACGACGTACGGGCTCGGCATACCTGCCCTCCATCTCACGATGCCCGGGTTGACCTGCCCTGTAGACACGAAGGCGGGGAGGCTGTCGCTTATCCGACAGAGCGAGGGCGGGGAAGAGGGCGCGCCTGTGTACCTCCGTACCCCCGTGGACGCCTCCCCTCACGTGCCCCGCGTCCATCCGCACAAGGGCACTCCAAGTCCGGCTTGTGCCACTTGGCAGCCCCTGTCGCTGCTGTCGCTGCTGTTGCTGCTGTTGCTGTTGTTGTTGTTGTTGTCGCACGCCCCGTCGTTGCTATATGGAGTTGCAGCGCCTGCCCTCGGCCCGAAGCGCTCCGGACTTCGGGGCATTTGGTCCAATCCCGAGACACGCAGCCAATCAGCGCTACGCACACCACCGCTGCATCCAGAGCCTCTCTCCCTCCATGCGGCCAGAAATACGATGGACACTGGCGATGCCACAGCGCTGGCAGACCATCGTGAAACAGCTCACGCGCGACTGCTGTGGGGCATGGCCGTCTAATGTACGAGCGTGGCCTGATGTCGGGACTGCATGCCACTTACGCCCCAGAGGCTCAGCACCCTCTATCGCCGTGGTCCAATGCCGATGGATGCCCGTCGGCCATCGTTTATAGAACCTGTAAATGTACAGACCCGGAGCCATATGTACCCGCAATATCCCCTTTCATCGCCCTCAGCACTCACACCACGCACTCACTCGCAGCCAGCACAGCACCACACTCGCTCGCCATGCCCTTCCTTTCGCTGTTCGACCCGGTCCTCGACCGCGTCATAGCCAACAAGCCGAACCTGCGCGAGCCCAATCTCTTCGATGAGACCATCTTCGCGCTCAAGGTCACGTTCAAGAACGTGCCGGGCATGTTCACGCGCGAGAACAGGAGCAACGTCTTTGTAGATCTGTTCTGGGCAGGCGTCTTGTTTCTCATCAGCTTGGTCTATGCAGGCGCCCGGCTCCAGGAGCTTCGCAGTACGCTCACCATCACGGTCAAGGGTTACGATCCGAGATTCCAGGCTGATTTCAATCAAGTCGATGCGAATCTGCTTGGTGCTTGGTTGTCGGACCATCCAGACGGAGCGAACAAAGCAATTGACGGCGCAAACTCTGTACGGCCTCCTCGACTGTCCCCAAGCCGTTCGCATCTGACCTTGTCTTTCTAGATTATCCACTTCCTGGCTTACATCGTCGACCCTCTCCCCGATTTCATATCACAACCTTCCACCACCACCCTCCACATCGCCAAAGTCGCCATCCTCTACAGTGCATACCGCTTCCTCGTGCTGCACCGCCATTGGCGCTTCAACTTCCTCCTGCCCCACGTCTCCTACGCCGTCCTCTCCCTCGCGCTCTGGTGGGTGTACTCGGTCGACCCCTGGCTAGCGCTGTTCGCCGCCTGCTTTTGGTGCTTCCCCACCATCATCGCCTTCACTGTCCTCCTCCACGAACTCCTTGGCGACAATGCCTGGAAGACCCAAAACACGCTCAACTACACATACATCAAAGAGGACCTGTGGCGCGATCTGGAGAAGAAGCTGTACAGCCCTAAGCCCGCGAGTCCCACGTGGTCGAGCACGAGCTACAAATCTCAGTTCGTGGGCAGAGGGAGGACCTATACATTGCTGGATGAGGAGGACTCCGAGGGAGAGCAGGAAGCACAAGAAGGCGCCTTTACTCGCTTGTTGGAGTTGAATTTACCCGAGGGAGATCGCCGCCAACGGAACAGGACACCCTGCAGTACGCCGGTTCTATCATGACGACGGACGCGACGTCGCATTTCTCACTTTACATCTCATCTCGCTCAGCATTTTCCTTTGTCAACAATCTCGTCTCGCATTTCAGCCTCTCATTCCTTCGGAGTTTTGCATTTCACGTCTTATGTAATTTTTGATGTCAGTAGAGCGGAGGTGAGTTGGGTTGCATTCATTACTAGATACCCTGGCAGCTGTACTTTGTACACCAGATTCGTATGGCAGAGTTGTATATATATTTCCATTCTCTCAGGTAGCTGTTCTTCGGCATTTTCTTTCCTCAAAAAAGGTTTCATGTTCCGGAGGTGTAAATAGTATGGAAGCAGTGGTGGAAATAAAAATCATCATATAGTATCCCCGCATTTTAGGTCTGGTTACATCCGCGAAATGACTTGAGGTGACGTCGTTGATCCAGGGTTTGGACGGCAAAGTACTTCAACGTCCATGTTCGTCGTTCTGCACTTGGCAACCTTGGCCACCACGTTTGCTCATCTGTGCTTATACTACATAGTTACGGAATTGGCAGCGAACCAAAGGGGAAAGCGTGGACTGGGGAATATTTGCTCTTCCAAGCAACTTTAATTTTTTTGCATCCATCTATACTTCTTTTCCCATCTCGCCATGCGTTCCAAATCCCTTCTTCTCCCACCTTTTCTCTCCTTACTCCCTCTCGTCCAATCCCAACCATCCAACCTCTCCTGCCCCTCAAACTTCCAAACCTGCTTGCCCTTTGTCCCATCATCCAATCTCTCCACTCCCTTCCCACCCACATCCCCCACAGATTACGGCGTCATCGGCCCACCTCTCCAAGCCGTACACTCCTCTTCCTCCCCACCAACCGGCCTCGCCGTCGACCCAAACCAAACCATCTACCTCACCTACCCCCGGAACAGCGGCCCCACACCCTACAACGTCGTAATCTGCCCCTCCTTCTCGACCGAGCAGCCCTGGCCCAACGCCTCCATCCAGAACTGCGCGCCGGGCCAAGACGCCAGCACCTGCTTCATCAACGTGCAGAATGTAGTCCTCGACGCGCAGAACCAACTCTGGGTCGTAGACTCCGGGATCCCGCCGGGCGAGAAAGAAGCGCGAGAACACGGCGCCAAGCTCATGAGTTTCGACTGGCAGACCAAAGCGTGGAAGAGGACGTACGTGATCCCCTCGGCGCTGTACTACGACTCGATGAACGCAAACGACGTCCGCATCAACAACACCCTCGGCGCAAACGGCTGGGCCTTTATAACCGACGAGTCGGCCGCGGGATCCCTACTCGCCATCGACCTCGCCACAGGGCATGCCATCCGCCGCCTCTACAACACCACCGTCACGCGCCCCGACGACAAGTACGTCGGCGTGTACAACGGCGCGCCAGTCTACCTGTGGAACGGGACGCGCAAGAGCTACGCGACGACGGGCGCCGACGGCATCGCCCTGCAGGGCGGGAACGTCTACTGGGGGGTCCTCGCCTCGCGCCGCTGGTACTCCATCCCGCAGGCGCTGCTGATCGACGACACGCTGACGGACGAGCAAGTCCTGGCCGGCGTCGTGTTCCCGAGCCAGATCGGGAGCGAGCAGGCGGGGCTCACGGCCGACGACAAGGGCCGCGTGTATATCTGCGCGTCGGAGCACAATGCCATCTTCTACGTCGATACGCTGGCGGCGCCGACTATTAGCGAGGAGGTCGATGCCGTGGCTGCGGGTGGGAGTGGGGTTGTGGCGCCCGAGGACTTTGTGGTCAGGACGCTGGTCCGGAGCGCGCTGGTTCAGCATGCGGATTCGGCGGCGGTGTGGGATGGCTGGTTGTATTTTTGTACGAATCAGTTGGAGTTGGCGCCGGCGAGGCAGTATGGGAATGTAGATGCGAGGAGGGGGCCGTTTGTTAGCTATCGGGTTTGGGTTGGGGCGGGGCCGGCGGTGTGAGGGAGCTATGATGGGTGGGTGGCTGTGGGTCATATGTTGGGCACGAAGATGGTGGGATTGGGTATCTCCCAGAATTAGGTATCTGGTTGGTTGTAATGGTTGCTACTCCTTGATTTGTGCCCCCCCATGCTTTCAGCTATAATGGAAATGCGACTCGATTACGGCGCATACCGGAACCCCTCGACGCCCTCCAGCGCGGGCCTCTTCCCCTCGTCCGCCAACCGGTTCATCCGCTTCAGATACATGGACATGCAGAACGTGACAATCGAGTACAGGAACTGCATGGCAATCGTGGCCCACATTCCGGGGAGATACAACTACGGGCACCATTAGCACAACCCCCGTGAACATCTTCCCCGCCCGCCAACTAAGAAGCAAAGAAAACCTCACTTACAGGCGCATCCTTGCTCTGAAAAATCGTGCTCCCCGTGATGCCCCCAGCGGCACCCACGCTGATCATCGCCGCCGCCACAATGCCCCTCTTCTGCACCTTGGCCGTCTGATTCTGGCCATAGGCCAGACTGGCGGGGACGTTGGCCTGCGTGCCAAACGTCGCGAGGAACAGGCCAAAGTAACGCACGCCCGGCGGCTTCGCGTACAGGATGATGAGCAGCCCCACCAGCGCCGTCACGGACTGGGTGATGAGGATCGGCCACCGCATCTTGATCTTGTCCGACAGCCACGCGAAGCCGAGCGACATGATGATGGCGAAGAGGTAGGGCGGCGAGGAGAGGACTTGGGCTAGCGTGTAGGAGAAGCCCATGCCCTGGCGCAGGATTATCGGCTGGAAGAAGGCGAGGGAGTAGACCGAGGAGGCGGCGACGAAGTATTGGATGGAGCTGGATGGGGGGCGTTAGCTAATGTGATGGGAGTAGGGACGGGGGGAGGGGGATGTACTAGACGCCGATTTTCCAGTCCATGAGCATGGAGAGGGTTTGCATGAGCGTTGGGTGCTCGATGTCGCCTTCTTGTTTCTCGAGGCTGACGCGCTTGATGGCGATGTGTTTCTCGCGAGCGCTCAGGAACTTGACCTTCTCGGGGACTAAACAATGTGAGTGAGCCTTCACCATTGGGGCGCGTTGGAAAAGGGGAACTTGCATTCGATTAGGAAAAAGGGAGCTATGCACCCGGCGACAATGGTGGCAATTCCCTACGTTTGCATTAGTCCGGGGAGTCTGCTGTCATGTGTGCTCGTTCCATTTTTCACCTCGATGATGAAGATCCAGCGCCAGCCGCTGCGGTACATGCCATCGCCGACCCGGATCAGAGAGAGTGCGTATGCAAACTACGACTGTTAGCGAGGCCGAGTTTCTAATCCAAACCACGATGGAACATACGATGGGACCAAAAGCAGAAGTCAACAACGCAGCCATATAAAAAATGGAAACTCGCTTCGCAGTCTCAAACTGCCGATACCAGGACCCGATAATGTAGACAGCCCCTGGGAACACTGCGTTGAAATCAGACACGGCACTGATGGATTTGGATTTGGAAGCACGTACATCCCGCCTCGAAAATCCCCAACAAGGCCCGGAGAATCGTAAGGGTCTTCCAGCTGTGCACAAACCCCATACCCAGCACGCACGCGCCCCATGCTATGATTAGGAATGTGAGCCAGTACCGGGCGCCAAGGCGACGGATGATGTAGTTTGAGGGCAGCTCGAAGAGGGCGTAACCTTCAGGTACAGATTAGGATGCAGTCCGGTTGAAGTGTGATACTTGGGGCGTGGGGGGTTCATACCAATGAAGAATATAAGCAAGGCTATGTTATACCGCGACCCGATATCCAGCCTCAGGTCTTTGGCCAGACCGGCGATGTATGCGGCGGAGATGTTGGTTCTGTCCAGCAGGGAGAGACCAAAGACGATGCAGAGCATGGGGAAGACGCGCCAGTCTGCCTTGCGGCTGTTTTTTGCATTCTGGTCAATTTTCTGGGACGGTGGAGGAATGTTTTGGTTGGAGACTTACACGACGGCCCTCTCTTCCTCGGGCGTCCAATCATGTTGTTCAGGAGCAGGATCGCCGGCCTGTGAGGACGTGTTGGTGTACGTCTTTTCGATCTGGGCTATGTCGTGTTTGTCGTCCATGATGTTTGCCATGATGAAATCCAAAAGCGCAGAGGAAATCCAATGCCGTGCAGAGGCATGGGTCGTGTGGATCTTGATGCCTTTAATACTCTGTATAACCGAACGTACGATATAGGCTGTCTCCGCATTCTGGGGTAAGAATCTGGGGCCCCAGATACCTAGACTAGATGTGGCTTAGAGACTTGGCGCCGATGCTATAGAGCGAGCTGCCAAGCATGTATTAGGCGGAGAGTAGGTGGAGTGGAGGTGTTTAGACGGAAAGCGGAGTGTGTGCCAAGGTGTGCCAAGGACGAGTCGTGGATTTTGACTCGCATCCATGCGGAACTGGCGAGGATGCATGTCGGTTATATGCCCTGCGACATGTTTTTGTTCATCGAGTGAAGTACTACTGCGTATGTTCGAGGAGATACTGTTAAATATAGAGACATCTTCATGGTGGTGTCGATCACGGTTCCGAGAGACTGGTTCTCGGGCCAGGAAACAATACCGACTTCAAGCATAGAAGCCGCAGGCGTCATCCTGGGACTGGACTTGTAAATACATGGTCGAGTCGGTACTGTCGAATCACTAATTGTGAGATTCATGCCGGCTTCTGGACTTACTTGACTATCCTTTAGTGCGAGTGCGAGTGCGAGCGAAGGCAAGCCTGATATGGTGTTTCAACGAATACTAATATGCAAATGTCTTGATAGTTCTGAGCATGATTTATGAGCCAAAGATTGTAGTTTTCCCGAGCTTTCTTAAACATATTATCGTTTCTCTGAGAACGGAATGTTCGTGGATGTCCCAGGTGCTCACTTGCATGCGCTGCCCACTTGCCGAGTACGTTACAAAATAAGCGCCTTGGTCAGCTAAGTGATATAACCACGGATTGTCTCAATAACCTTAAAACAACCTCATGTTAGGTATTTCAGTTGCAATAATGGAGATAGAGGCTTGGGAGTTCACTATGAGACCTCCAGATCTATACTCCGCGCCTCTTCAGGATTTTGTATCAAATTGATGATTTGGTATGTGAGACACAATATTTCAGAGTGGATGAAAACAAAGATGACAACAGTTCGTAGTATTATAGAAGACCATGAGTTCATTTAATTTCACAGGCAAAAGTCTAAACTACCAAATAAAAAGAACCAACGCCGAAATGACTGAGGAATGCAAAATACAAATAGGAAATGGGTATTCCTGACCGACCATTGACCCTGACCCCTGTGCACACTCAAGCAGTGACATCATCTGCAATTTTGATAAGCACCGACCCCACACCCTTTGTCTGAGTCCAAGTGCGATGCGCCTCCGGAATCTCCTCCATCGTCCACACCTTCTTGATGGGAGCATGAATCTTTCCCGCCAGAACCAGATCAAAGCACGCCTTGACTTCCGCCTCAAAGTGGGATGAGTCCCTAGCGATGTAAAAGAAAGTGGTTTTGTTCGGGCAAAATGGAACCAAGTTTCTCGCCAACAGCTTCACGACGGCCGGCGCAACACTCCTCGTCTCCCCGCCTTGCAGCATGTTCAGGTTTCCTCCGTAGCCGACAAGATGACCGCCCTCAGGGGCGAGGATGGAAAAGCTCTCGTCCCAAGACTCGAAACCCAGCGCGTCGAAGACGGCATGTGCGCCGCCGATCGCGTTCATGGCCATGATCCAGTCCTTGTTCGAGTAGACAAAGGGAATTGCGCCTTCTTCCCGGAGTGCAGCGTGGTTGGATTCAGATGCCGTCCCGTAGACCTCTGCGCCGTTGAGTTGGCATAGTTTGAATGTTGCGTGACCGACTGCGCCACTAAGACCGTGGACGAAGACGCGTTGGCCTTTGGAGACTTTGGCACAGCGATTTACCATGCCGTAGGCAGTGTTCCAGTCGAGTGTCATGGCAACAGCTTGTTGAAGGTCCAAGCCGTTGGGAACGGAGATGAGGAATTTCTCTGGAAGGTTGGCGAGATCGGCTTCCGCGTCGTAGATGGAGAGACAGACGACCAAGTCTCCGGGCTTGAATTTCGAGCACCCCGGTCCGTTGACGTGGACACGGCCCACGAGGCAGTATCCCAGTGTCAAGGGGGCCTTTTTCTGCATGGGATAGGTACCCATTCGCATGTTGATGTCTGCACCGCTCATGCCGGAATAGAGGACTTTGACCTGCACCTCTTTGGCGACTGGAGCGGGAATTTCGGCCTTTACGATGGAAACATGGGTGTGGTCGCCGAAGCTGGTGACCTGTGCTTTGCGGATTATGGTAGACATGTTGTGTTGGTGGATATTGATGGTAGATGCGTTTAAGTGATAGAATCTGATGAATGGAGATGCTGGAGTGTTGGGCTGATGATGAGAATGAGTTCAAAGTCGGCCATTGTGAGCGATCTTTATCGAAAACCAACAGATGCGGTGGGCAGTGCTAAATGTGGAGTCGGCGCGTCTCATTTCAATGCGCACGAAGGAATCGGGAGATCTTCGCCGTCGAGATATGGGTTGAGGTGGGACTGCGGGACAAGGCTGGAGCGGATACGAGGACTCTCCCTTGAAACTCTGGAGTCGGCCAATTTCATGGCAGTGCCCCCAAGACGATGGAGCGCTAAGGATTATTGATTGGTGGTGGGCGTACGCGACCAACGTCCGAGCCGGGCAAAAGGTCTAACCGACTCGCTTAGCGCTGTCGTATTTCCCCCGAAGCCTTTACGGCCGGTACGGGTGGGCAATTGAAGTTCGTCTTTTCTATCTTTAACAACGAATGGCGTTGGCTAGAATTCGTCATCGGCGAGAGATCGTTGGATAATTTTTTAACAACGAATAAAAAGTCAAGATATTATATATCTTACCGTGCCCACCCTTGAATTCCAGAATCTACGTCTTGTTCGAAACCGTTTAATTTCAGCATTTATCGCCTTCCATCAACCAGATTTTAGCGCGCTTCTTCCAAGGATGAGATCGATTATCCAATGTTGTAGGTTTGAAAGTCAAATAGCCATTCCAAAGTCGATAAAATTTAGCTTGCAGGCCCCTCAGAAAATATACACATAGAGGGAAGGGCGCCATAATTACTACTCCCCATACGTATTTCATTTCGCAATGTTGAACCTAATTTATTTTCAAGGGACTGACCGATCTTCTTGAATTTGAGGGATCTCGGGGTTCAAGGAAATACCCGAGCTCACGCTACCAGATTCAGCCTTATTTGAGACACCTGAAACTCCGGCCTACGAGGCATGACTGACTCAACCCGAATCCTTCCAATACGAATGGATAAAGCTTCTATGGGGCTAAGCTTTGTCATTAAGGGTTCTACGCACGAACGAACGAAACTCCTGTCGTTTCAAGACGATGCTCGTCCATAAAGCCACATGGAAAGTGGACTGAAGACTGTGGGCGACTGATAAGCTACGTTGGCAAACGACGACGTCTCCAAACCCCCTATCAATACAAGGCATAGGAAGACTCCTGCAGGATGAGGTACTGCCTCGAATCACATGTCAAAAAGCTATAGAATAACTTGAGCTGCAATCATATCGCTTGAAAAAAGCCTCTGGTGCGTACTTCTAATTTCTTTCAGTCAATTCTCGGATTCCCCTCTGCTGCCAAAATTCGAAACCGCGAATTGAGCAGTCATGTTAATGTTTTTTGACGGAACGTTCCCCCTCTCCTCCAAGTCACCATGAAGGAGGAAAAAAAAGACAGAAAGAAGGCCCTAAGATGAAAAGGGGGTATGTATTTGTGAGGGTAGAATCGGTACGATCTTCAATTCAAATGGGGAAAAGAATAAACAGTAGAGTATTGCATTTAGTCTCAAAGGGAACGTAGGATAGACAGTAAACAAAGAAACAATAGATATAGTCTTTCCAACATTTCTCTAGAGTTTTAAGCTCTGACACGATCTCGTACCGACTAGTGTTACAAATGCCTTTTCCCTCTCAGATAGTTACAGCCTTAGTGTTAAATCTTTCTTTTCCATTTCCATATTTTCTCAACCCGAGATGTGGCCTTCAAGATAGCTCTTTGCCTAGATTTCATATGGCTTACCTTATCAGCTATATTTTCATCGATACTCAACTCTTTCATCTTATTCTTGGTTGAACCAATTGTCCCCAAAATGCACCGTTCAAGGAATACCGCAAATGCATCCACATCCTGAACCGTACTCATTGCCCCAAAGCTGACCCTCACCATGCCTAATGGCACGCTGTTTATTACATCATCCTCTTGTCCACATCGAAATCCTGTCTCATAGAGCTTTTGTAACTCGCCAGGGTTGAGTCCTAACGCGAAGGCCATTCCGGCCGGATTGCATAAGCTCCCCGTTCGGATGTGAATGTTTCTCTTTTCTGCTAAATCGCGCACTTCCGAACTTCCAATCCACGTCCCGTCACTTCGACAGATGTTGAAAGCTATCGTAGCTCCTTGTGACCGCGCATCTCCGTAAGCGGAAACAGGATCTTTGTATATTCGACAAGCCGACCTTCCGTTTGCGTGCTTCAAGTCCACCATTTTGTCATAAAGACGCTTCGCCAACCATCCTGTGTGTCTTGAAATCTGGTCAAAGCCACCAAACAGTTTGTAGTGGGCAAGAATTGCGCACTGTAAGGCTAAGATACTGTGTATAGCTCCAGTCCCGTCCTCAAGTCTCTCATGTAGATTGGACTTTTTTCTCTCCACCCATGGCTTCCCAGTACATGTCACCATCTCGGTAGTCCCGCCTCCAAAGTATTTCCTGTCCTCGAAGACATGCGCAGCAGACTTGCGTACGATTACGCCACCGAGATCGGGAAAGCCGAACATCTTGTAAAACGACAAGACCATGAAATCAGGCGCGGCTGTATGATCACTCAGGTCAAGAGGGCTAGTGGAGACGAGTGCTGCAACATCGAGCAGAGTGTAGGTGTTGGGATGCGCACCACTACCGTGGAGAGTTGAAGGCCAGGAAAGTGGAAGTCGCCGACCATTCATGTTAGATTGTGCTGGATATGCAAACAACTTCGGTCGAGGTGCGTCTATCTTGTCCTTGTGAAGTTGAACTTCCTCTATCCATCTTTCAACTTCAGCATCCGACTCAAAACAGTGGCTGTGGTTGGCTAGTTCCCTAACACCAACGAGGCTAGTATGCGAGTCTTGGTGGTAATAGTAGTCAAAGCCATTCTCGTGCCCAGTAAATGCCTCTGACACAAGCTTGATACCAGCTGTAGAGTTTGCGACGAATATAATGTCAAAATGTTCTTCGTCTGCTCGGAAGAGTTCGAGTACTTGACGTCTTGTCTTTGTTGCATTATATTGCGATGCATTGGGAGATGAAGAGGAGCTTGAGTGAGGGTTCGCTAAGATAGTGGTTTCGAGCTGTCGAGCGAAGACCCTTATAAGGGATCTGGATGGGAGGGTTGTGCCAGCGTGGTCGAGATACATTGTTCCTAGTATTGTGAGCAACTTAGATCTAATTGAAGTGGGAATGGGAAATTACCGCGAAGCATTGGGTATTCATTTTCTCTGAGTGCTGAAATGCGATCATTGTACAGGAGTCGCTTCTGAATGCTCGATTGTCGCTCACTCCAATCGGTGGTAATGTTTCTAAATGTCCCATTGAGCATGTTGATGGTGTCCTCTCTGTCAACTTTTGATATGTCGCAACAACAGATTATTTAAAATAAAGGCTCTATTTGATCGGCGTTGATCCTAGTTCTTATCTACAATGTACATTGATTTTACGTTGTAGATGCAGTGCATGATCTAATAATAGTGTTTAAGCCTACAAGGCGTTGGAAACCCGACTCCATTATTTTATATGTGCTTCAATCATGCACAAGAATTGAGTTGATGTCGCACTCACTCCCTCTACATCCGGAAAAAATTGCAATACTCATAACAGTTGTGACTTGCAATCTGATAATTTGCGAACGATAAGTTTGACGAAAGTAGAGCATGATAAAGTCTATGGCACAAAACATCAGTTTCCGATTCACATCATCTAATAGCTGATTTGACAAATCCTATGGCTCGCCGCGCTGCAGCTGAAGCTGAGGTGTGGTCAGCGATACGCCCCATGTCTCGCCACGTGTATTATCTTGCCCCACCACTTCAGAAAGATCGCATCCAACCTAGAAAAGGGACAGACCCACAATTCGTCTCCCTGCATCATCTTTCTATCGTTTTCGGGTGGGGTCGACTATCGATTAGTCAAAAGTAGAAGCCTTTGGGATGGAATGTTAGTCTGGCGAGGGGATAATTTGAGGGCAAGCGTAGATGGGGCGGATCAAAGTAAATCACGCATGCATGTGATATGTCCTCAATAGGGTAGAAGAACTGAGTCATGTCATTCTCACGTACTGCGCAGGTTCAGATGACAGCATCATTTGCTAGACACACGTCGCTCTCGTAATCTACTTGTTGTATTACTCAGGCTTTAAGATATGAGGTTAAGGAAATTTTGGACAGAGTGCATGATTGTTCTCAGTATGATTAGTTTCTAGATGTCTACCAAGTACAATGGAGAACCTACTAAGCTCTATCGCTAGCCTGATGATACAATGGAAGATTTGCATTCCTATTCCCTACCCTTTGAAAAGGGCTGACTGTCTACAAATTTGGCTGCAAATTGGATTGATTCGATAACAATCCAAAAATTGACCCAACTAGGAGGGCGCTACCAGCGGGTCCAGGTTCAAATTACCGCCTTCATTCAGCTTTAGAAATTCTTCCAAGATTAGAAACCTAGTAATGTCATACGGGACTTCACCAGGCTTGTTTCCGATGAGATCTCTTGCCGTCGGTGTTGCAGCAGGTAGTGGGCGCGCTATAGTCATAGAGCTTGTCGAGTACTTTAATACTGATTTCGTAGTACGACGCATTTGATTTGAGTTCAATGCGCAACAAGAAGAGTTGTAAGCGCGCAGATAGTCCTTAACAAATCCATAGTTGTATACTGTAGCACCACTTTGGAGAATGAGCTCTACAAGAGTATTGAGAGGGGGCACTGTTAATCTGTAAATATAACGTTAGCACAGATATAAGATAGAAGACTTACTATAATACCTAGAACTATCTGGAGTTGTTGTACTACCAATCCAGGTCGCTTGCGGATCGAGAAATTCATCATCCTCTTCTATCTCGTCTTCATCGCCGTTCTCTTCCGTTGTGTCGTTATCAGAGTCATTCCTAGTCACCGTGCCTCTATTCTATTGTTGCCGTGTCAGGCCTTTAGAATGAAGAGGGATCATTAATTATTGTACAAGAGGCAGCAATTCCTTTATTATCTGCTTCAATTCCAGCTTTCTCTATTCAACCTATCAGACGGTCAGACTATCTCTTCTTATTATGCCGCAACTTAGAGATGATTTGGAACTGAACTCGAAATTGAATTTTCTTTATATTTCAAGCACGAATTTCTTTTATAGTAACGTTAATCAATAATGCAGTCTATAAACATGATATGAACCCTGAACGGTTTCTCACCCCCGTTTGTCATCTAATGCATCAGTGCATCGCAATTTTATTCCCTCCTCTGACGTGCAACGGATAATCATTCACAGCCAAGGATCCGTATGCAGGATTACCTTTCTCTCTGGATTTGAGTAGACCCCCAAGACTGTTATGCGCAATTCTGGAGAGAGGCGTTTCAACAATCTTCCTCCCAGCGTTCTTCAACCCTTCCGCATTGTCTATCTCGTCAAGCACACTCATGGCAATCCCCAATCCACGCTCCTCTGAAACAATCTCGTTATCGCCCGGTGAGCCGATGCTCTTCTCCATCTGCTGAAACGACCTTCTACAGACACGAGATAACGCAATGTAGCCAATGTCTAAGCGAGCCAGGGAGGATTGAGTGTCTTTCCAAGCTCCTTCAGGAAGGGAACCCATCCGAGATCGTCAACCAAAGACTTTAAACGTTTATCTCCTGACTTCTTCAGAATCAATGTAATAGGAGACGGCTCAAGGTTCCACGTTTTCGTCTTGGAATGCTTGAAGATAGACTCAGTAGGGTGTCGCCTCGGGCTCGCGACTTCTTGTTGCTGGTGACCACTTGACGTAATACTCCGGCGGAGAGCAACAGTCGGTCGTACATGTCACCTGGTTCGGTCGGAAGTTTAGTCGTAATATCGGTGAGGAGTAGTTTCTTCATGTGTATTTCGATGGTTGACTCGATGACTGGTTAACGAGTTTGAAGACGACCGGTTTGCCGCATACCGTGTTACTGATCGCGCATTGAGAATACGGGTGTAGTGGCATTTAATTTACCTAGTCCATTTTACTTGTTGACGAGATCAGATGAGTTGATGGGGGATCCATGACCTAAGACATTCTCTTCTCCTTCCTTGACAAGCTCAATTGCCGCGTTGGTGATGAACGTAGTAACAGGGATATTGGGTCTCTCGTGGTCCTCTCCCGGGAATATCTGCTCGACATAGTCAAGGCAGTCAAGAACATCTTGCATGTAGTAGAGTCTCTCGAGATCAAGTCCTTGTTCAAGTTCTTGTTCAAGTTCTTGTTCAAGTATGGCCTTTGGTTGGTCTGCAACGGGGTCGGAAGCCTTTCGGGATTCATTTGGTATATTTTTGTTCAAAGGCTCAACTTCGAGGTCTGAATCGTCAGGCTCTTCCTCATCCAGCAACCTGCTGAACGAATTGAAGACAGAAAGAGGGGCGGTTCCCGAGATGACCTGGTCACCGCCCTGATTGGCCACCGGCTGTAGTTGAACAGAACCCCAGAAGTTGATCGCGCTCTGCTCAAGAATGTTGATGAACCAGCTATGGCCGGCGTTCGCCATTGTTTCTTCGGGTTTCTCCTTTGCGTGCCACTCCGCATAACGCTTCCGAAGCTTGACGGTTCGCTTGAAGGCGTACCATACAGGTCGTGGGAGAATGGCGGTGATATCTCTCTGGTTGCCGATCCACTGGGAAAGATCAGAGATTGTTTTGGTTGTAATATTCCCCTCGATATTATAGTCGATGGAGCCTGAATATCCAGCTTCTCGCGCGGTCCGTATCAGCCAGCCGGTATATATTTTGCTGTCCCGCTTGTACTGATCGTATGTCTTCATCTTGTCGGCGCTCTTGTGGAGGAAGCAGCAGCAAGGTTATCGATCTTGGGTGGATGGTGAAACTTCTGATTCGTGGCTGCGAAGAAAGTGGGAAGAGTGGGAACACAAGTTGTACGGTGAGTTGAATTTGCATCTTGTTGACTTAGAAATGCGGTGGTTTGAATGGTTCCGGTTTCTGTTCCGCCAAGAGTGAACGTCCAATTAGCTGATTAAACTGTGAAGCTAACGGGGCAACGGATACGTCGCAACCCGTCACTCTCACTCGAACAAGTCGTTTTTATAGACATATCTGCACTGAAACTTAGCCCCAGCATCAGAGAAGGTCAATAGCAAAAATGCGTCTATCCCTTACCATCGGCTCGGGAAATGCACAACTGGGTGGTCCGGGGGCCCGGTTGGATGATGCGAGCTACTTACCTGGGTAAAATATACTAAGCTAAATGTAGTTCACTTTCAGTTCCTATAGGATCTCGATATGGAGATGCTCATGAGACGGCAAAGGAGTGGTCCATATGGAACGAAGGCCTTATGAGTGACTGAGGGCAATGAGGGACTAATCATTTATATAAAATCTTTTTTGCTGCTAGTACATGGCTGAAGGGATCTGTTATAAGTGTACGAAATGGCTACTCTGAATACTTGAAACCAAGAGGTTGAGCTGTATCCAGTGTTGTAAGAAGAGGCTACGGCGTTGGTGTTATTTTATATACCTTCACACATATCGCATTATTTGTCTACATATCACGCCTTTCTACAATCTTAAACTGTTTTCTCTTCTCGGGAAATCATATGAAATGTGCAATCCCAAGTAGCAAACTTCATTTCACGGTAGTCCGATTTGCGCATGAGCCTGCACCCCTCGCTTCTCGTAGCCCTGATTTTAGAAAATTGGCACTCGTATAGGAATGCAAGAATTGTGTTCCTTGGAATAGAGAGAACGAACAGACTGGTGGTATTATAAGATCATTTTCCAGCGGATTCTTGGAGAGATGAACGCATTACCTATTACAATCAAGTAGCTTCAACTGTCAAGCAGTTTTCAGCTTCAACTGTCAAGCAGTTTTCAGCTTCAACTGTCAAGCAGTTTTCAGCTTCAACTGTCAAGCAGTTTCCAGCTTCAACTATCAAGCAGTTTGAGGCTGTGCGTATCACGAGATGGGACGAAACACGAGAGCGATGACGAAGACCTTGACGGTGAAATGAGAAATTGAGGACTATGTAGGTATATCTTATGGCGCCTCGACAATTGGCCGGACACCCACCCCAACGAGCTAATATACACTTATTATTGATTCCCGATCTTGACCGGCGCGTCAATTTGA
>MU002359.1:0-19391 GCA_010093585.1 Melanomma pulvis-pyrius CBS 109.77
CAACAAAAGCGATCCACGTGCCATAGTAAAATGAACTAGAAAACGTTGTGCAATGAGGAAATGGTTACTCCTACTCGTTGTTTCCCACGGAACTCTGAGAGCAACATCGTGATTGCTGACAACCAAGCTTGTTAAGCCGTGTAAGTTGCAAGCACCTCAAGCTCGCAAAGCTTATAGCTGTAGTCAGAGCCGAGACTGTATGATCGTTCAGCCCTCTGTATGATCGTTCAGCCCTCTGTATGATCGTTCAGCCCTCTGTATGATCGTTCAGCCCTCTGTAGTAGCATGATGCCGAAAGCTATTCCTGACAACGGAGTCATGGGGCTGTGAAGTTTGACGTCGCGTTCGAAATCGGGGCTGCATAAACAAGTCATTCACCGTCCATCTCGACTATTCTCCCTAGTCATGTGGCCCCTGATGACTGGCCGAACGCGCGATCGCTTCGAAAGCGCGATCAGATGGATCAGGATTTAGTTGCCGACGGAGTTGGTTGTGAGTTGGTGGTTGTGAGTTGGTGGTTGTGAGTTGGTGGTTGTGAGTTGGTGGTTTGATGTTGGACGATCTCGGAGATTTGAGGCAGCTACCTATGGAAAGTGGGTGAGCCAATCAGAGACTGGATGACACCTGGAACGACCACATGGATAGCTTCACAGCATATTTTTCGTGCTGTATGGTGAATGATGAGAGTGTTTCTATTCATAAGATATCTCAAATGCGGCTTCGACACAAGTCGGCCATAGAAGGTAAACCCGACTCAGAACAGCCATCAAGACGTCCGAATCCAAAGCGCCACCCCAAGAACCTTTGTGTTAGGCCCTGAACTTCCAAACCAAATATATGGACCCTTGTCCAACTAGAATATACAAAGAATAATCCAATCCATGCAGCCCACCGATAATCATTCAGCGGTGACATCTCTACTCATCCTTGTGATGTCCCTCATACCACTGCTTCCACGCATCGATCCACTCTTGCCACCACCCGCCCTCGGGCCCATCGTCGGGGAAGTCGGGCACTCCAGTTGTAGTAGGTAATGGGCCTCGTGTGAGTGTCGCTAGTGTGGTAGGAATTCCAGGGAAACCGCCAGTCGGGAAGCCAGAAGGCACTCCTGTGGGGAAACCTCCAGTAGGAAATGGGAAAGGCGGGGCAGTACCAGTAGGGAAAGCTGGGCCGGTCCCTGAAGGAAATGCGGGGACGATGCCTGTGCCAAAGGCTTGTCTCTTCTCAATGTACTGATCAGATGCATCGTCGCCGACGGCTGGGACCACTGTGGGTGCGAGTGAATAGTCGATGCTGAGAACACGAGACACGGGGATTCCAGGGTTGGGAATTTGTCCCCAGGGAAGGGAGTTCATGCCGCCGCTGCCAGTTGGAAGTGGAACGCCGGGGAGTGTGCCTGTGGGAAAGGGAAGGCCGGTTCCCGTGCCGATGGGTGGGTAACCTGGACCTCCAGTGGGAAAGGGTATGTGGTGATGTCCGCCGCGGTGGGGTCTGCCGTGATGTTTTCCGCCGTGGCGACTATCGTGGCGTCCGAAGATGGCGTCGAATACATCACCGAAAGGCACTGAAATCTGTTAGTACGATAAATGGAACTAATGAGACGAGATCCGTACCTGCGAGTGTAGAGCCCGCAAGGGAGAGTAGGATGAGAGAACGCATAGTGATGAGTGTAGTCTTGAGTCTAGATCAAAGAAGAGAGCGAGATGAAGAGAAAAGAATGTGTATTGGAACAGAAAGATGGAACAGCCAAAAGAACGATTTATACGGTTGAAAAGGACCGACGATGACACAAGACTTCCAGCTCAAAACCTCAAATGATGGATGAGTGACAAGAGAAAGAGTAGGGAAACACTCAAATAAAAACAAACCGCAGACTACCATCTGGATTTTAAAACATGATCGGCTTCCCTCAATCTACCAGCACTCAAGTAAAGCCCAATGCGCATCAAGAAGCACTAGAATGCTCCGGCCACCTTCCCTCTGCTACAGGTACTGGGAAGATCATCCCCCATAGTCCGATGCTATTGAAGCAAACAAGCGCCGCGGTAATCAGGATTTGTCGAGCTCCTCGCGAATAGACCCGCATTTGCAGGGAAAGAGTCCGTAGATTCATGCCGGTCGTTCACCGTTTCATGCGCGGATCCAATTGAGGCTCCGCTGAGCTGTGCGTGCTCCGACACGTTGCGACATCTGCCAAGGGTCGCATTCAAGGAAGGCAGCATAATCAGCGTCAGCAGTGTAATGCGGTTAGAGTTCACATTGATGGAGCGAGGATCGTTGATGTGTGCGGAAGGTGGTGGTCGGACCTCGAGATGAGATGGATCGACTTGTCGTTTCAACACTTCCTAGGGTCACTCAACCGAGACGTCTAATTGGTGGAGCTGAACAGGACAGGGATATCGAGATGTTTACCTGAGATGTTTCAACTGTTCGATGTGACAGGCTGGGATTAATGCTGTGGGATGAGTTATGGTGATCTCATGTGATTATCAAGAGTTGATCGCCTAAATTTAAATGAGAACAACCTCACGATAGAAACATGTAAAGCAGCTTCCTAAGAGCATGACGTTTGGTGACCACAGAATCCACCAATATTTGAATTACTACGGGTAATATCTCCTTGTTGGACTCAATTGTTGGACTTTTTGATACTTGCTGAAATGCCAAGTACTTGCATCGGGGACTTCTGTTGAAAGGCCTGAAACTGAAATCCTCCGAGGTCTGTATGCCTGAATGAACCTGACTCCTTCCTGGTTTGCAGGAGAATAAAGATGACCTCATAGCCATCCGAGCCTCCTTGCACCAATCCCCCAGCCCCCAATCAATGCAGTTGTCCCCGTAAACACAATAAGCGTTCCATAGCCGCTCCCATAAGCCATTCCCGCTTTCCATGTATCAGCACGAAGCAATGCCTCACTAAGGGGCCCAGCAGCAATGTTCCCTACACCCTTGCCAGCAGATAGGCATGCGTACACCATTCCAGAGTCTGCGCCTCTTTTCTTCTGTTTCGTGTCGCGAATTATCGCGCTCCATGTGCTAGCACTGCAACCCGCAAAAGCGCCATACACAATGCTAAAGACATATAATAGTGGAAGAGAGGTGGATAGACCCCAGAGAAGGAAGACAGCCATGGTGGAGCCTATGGCGGCAACGAAAAGGCAAGTTGTTATGTGATATCTATCGACTGCGATGCCCATGGATAAGGATCCGCAAAAGGCTCCCGCGTTGAGCAATACAACGGTGACAATGCTCTCCAAGTTCGAGGCGCCGAGTGAGCGGGCGAAAGTCGGGAGGTAAATAGCTGGCAGAAAGTAACCGATACTCTGGACAATGTTTGCTGATTGAAGGATCAAGTAGTTAGAGCACTTCCAGAAGGACATGTCGAATCCTCTAGATTGTGAGACTTGAGACAGTGGAAGGCGAGGCTTGAAGAAAATGAGAACGGGGAAGGTTGCTACTGCAAAGGCAATGGCGCAGACTCGAAGAGTGGTACGGAACCCGTAGCTATTTAATAACCATTCGAGCGCGACAGGAAGGATGGCTCCAGACATTCCTAGGCCGGCCATGGTGACACCGTATGCAAAGCCTCGACGGAGCACCCACCATTCTTCGATGTAGAACAAGATGGGAGCCCATGCTAGCCCTCCACCTATGGCGTATATAATGCCTTGTGTCAGTATTAAGTGGGTTACGGTTGTAGAAAAGGATCCGAGGCCGAGAGCTAGACAGATGATGATGAGGCCAACCGGAGTAGCCCATGCACGCATTTTGGGAAACCACTTTAGTAGGATGACACCTATGCTGATGTCCATATACATAATTCCCTAGCGGTTATGTGAGTTTGAGCTTCTGCTTAATACGGCATGCTCTTACCATTGCACAGGTTCCTACGACAGGAATATTGTTGGAACCGGCAAACGGCTCGTGGGTGCTGTAGTATTCTTGAAAGACACCATATGTCGATGGGAATCCTGACATATCTTAACCTACATCCTCAAATCAACTTGAGAGGCGAAAAAAGCTTACCCCAAATCAGAGCCTCGAGCATGAAACAAGACATGAGAAAGAGCCAGGCATCCTTTCCGCCATCCGCTGGGGGGAGCGAGAATCCTTCATTGGTCTCATTAGCCTCGATAGAATTAATTGATCCGTTGTGGTGAGATTGGATCTCCGCCGTGGATGAATGCGGTGTGTGAGAAGTCAATTCAAGTTCAGTGCTGTGGGAAGCCATTGTTGGTGTGATGAAAATTGTTAACGCCCCGGGAGCTCTATAAAGCTTATAGCTGGAGAAGACCCTAGCATGACGAGTTTGATCGTTCGTAGGGCGTGCCGATAACGGGATTTTGGTGCGGTCTGGAATACTTCTCCGCCGGATAACCTACCTTTTCGCTCAATGCTTCCCGCTTCTAACCGCGATGTTCACTTTGTTCACCGTTTTGGCCTGTTGTGATACTCCGCTTCGAGTAAAGACGCCCTCGGCGCGACTAGGTTGCTTGCGCTTTGCAATGGCAACTTAGATGCGCAACCATTTGTAGTAAACGTCGGCGAAAATGTGGGAGGAAAAGTGGTGAAGACTTAGGATGGCGGAAGCTTAGTCAGAAATGCTAAGCCTAGGGCGGAAAGGGTAGCGGAGCGGAATTTAGCGCGTCGCGGTTTCCGGATTCACGCGCCGCGACCTTCACCTTCACCTTTCATTATTGCATTCACCGCCGCCAATTACGCCTGCCTGCCGAAGCGCCTGAGTGTTTCGAAATGCATTGCAACCGACGAACATATCCATAACATCGTCCTACCCCCCCACTATGGACGACTCTACGCGCTCCTCGAAAAGGAGGAAACTCGACACCCCAAAACGCATCGTGTCTACTCCGCTCGCAAAGAGTTCACTTAGGAGAGCATCTGGACGGCTGGCGAATCGATCGGCGTCGTACACTACTGCAGGGGCCCAGGAGGAGGTGGCAGAGGCGGAGGATGACGAGGGCGAACACACATCAACGCGAAAAGTCCAACTGCCGAGGAAGATTGCCAATACCCCGAGTCGTGTTGTGAACTTGACGCCAGCAAAACGTGGGCTGGGGGTAGAGAAGGATATATACGATGATATCGAGGGAGCATTGTCGCCAACTCCAAGGCGTAGACAAAAGAATGCGCCTCGTGCAGGTCTATCGCCGTTGAAGCGTGTACAAAACGCAGATGCCTCGATAAATCGAGGAATATCCGGAGACCTCCACGAATTCAACACCATCCCAAAGAGTCGCAAGACGAATGGTGCTCTGAATGGAGAAAGCGCAAGCCGGAGCTCCTTTCGGTCGCTTCTAAATGGATACAAACATGGGGCGGAGGAGGAAGCTGAGACGTCGGACGAGCTGGCTGCAGAAGGATCACCTTCAAAACATGCAAGCAATGGAAAATCAGTAAATGGCTCTGCGAAGAAGCTGACCCTAGGACGGAGTGCGACTACACCGAAATCAGTTGGCCGAGCATCACGGGCACTTGCAAAAGCTTCAAAAGATATTGAGGACCTGGATCGGCAGAAGACGAATGGCATAACGGTAGCAACTCCATCGAAGCAGCGGTTGACTAGGAAGGGCTCTACAAGCACCCGAAAACAAGGTGCGACCGAGGTCGAGGAGGACGAAGCGGCTACTGCAACACCCCCAAGGCCCTCAAGAAGGCATACCAACAAGGAGATCCCTACCGTGCAAGACTTTGGGGATGAACGCGGTGATCCTCTTCCTTCAACTAGAGCAATGGGCCCAAAAGCCAGACGCCGGTTAAACCATACGGATCATATAGGGCATGAGGATGACTATCAAGCCGAGGCTGGTGCTGCCGAAGCCAATACAGATTCTGAAGATGACATGGATGTAGATGGCGGTAGCGTGCTGGAAAGCGTGCTGGATCCCACTGAGCCAAGTCCTTTCAACAAGCCAATCTCAGCCCAAAAACTAATAGACGACGTACCACTTCTCAATGGCAGTCTCGCGTCGGGTCGAGAACTGGATCTGCTCAAGACAATTATTATGGAACGCATTACAGCAAAGCGTCCTGCACCTCTAATTGGGCTGGACGCGGAGTACAAGACCGTCTACCAGCTCATTGAGCAGACCATCACGGCTGGAGAAGGAAATTCCATGCTTCTGATAGGTGCGAGAGGTTGCGGGAAAACGGCACTTGTGAACAAGGTCCTTGCAGAAATCTCCAAGGACAATAGAGAAGACTATCATGTTGTCAAGCTTAATGGCTTCATACACACAGACGATAAGATTGCGCTTCGCGAGATATGGCGGCAGTTGGGCAAAGAAATGGACATTGAGGAAAATGGAGGCTTAGGCAAGAATTACGCCGACACGTTGACGACACTCCTTGCGCTATTATCTCATCCATCTGAACACACCGGCGAGTTGACCGATCAAGTGGCCAAGGCTGTTGTTTTCGTCATGGATGAATTCGATCTTTTCGCCTCGCATCCGCGCCAGACCCTGTTGTACAACTTATTCGATATTGCTCAGTCCCGGAAGGCTCCGATAGCTGTCCTAGGTCTCAGCACTCGAATAGACGTAGCAAACAGTCTAGAAAAGAGGGTCAAGAGTCGTTTCAGTCACCGATATGTACATTTGTCACTTGCAAGCTCCTTTACCCAATTCCAGGAGCTTTGCAAAGCTTCGCTTCTCGTAGAATCCGACCAGCTTAGTATTGAAGAGCGTGCGGTACTCTATTCAGCTCCTGCATATACACCAAGCAAGAAGTTTAAGAAGCCTGCGAAATCTATCAAGACGGACTTCCTCGCCGAATGGAATCGCAATATCTCTGTGAGTTCTCATACCACATTCATACCATGCAACCACTAACATCGCCCAAGTCATTGTTCACCTCCAAATCCTTCTTAACCACCTTTCTAGCACCGCACTTCTACCGCACAAAATCCATCCCACAGGTCCTAACCTCCTTCCTCCTCCCCACCGCCCTCCTATCCCCCGACACACCCTCTCTCCACCCAACCACCCTCCTCTCCGCCCCCGACTCAAAAATCGCCCTCATACCGCACCTTTCCACCCTCTCTCTAGCACTCCTCATATCCGCCGGCCGCCTCGACATCATCCACGACTCCGATACCTGCAATTTCAACATGGCTTACGACGAATACGTGACGCTGGCGTCAAAAGCTAGGATCCAGTCTGCGGCTGGCGGCGCTAGTGCAAGTGGCGCTGTGAGCAAGGTGTGGGGCAAGGAGGTTGCGCGGCGTGAGTGGGAGGGGCTTCTAGAACTGGGGTTGGTGATGCCAGTTGTTGGGGGCGTGACGGGCGGGTTTGGTATGGTGAAGTGTGACATTGCGCTTGAGGAGGTCGGGGTTGTGATTGCGAGTGAGAAGGGTGTGGATCGGGCGCTGGAGAGGTGGTGTCGGCAGCTTTGACGGGCTTGTTGACGAGACGATAGGATGCTGACTGGTTTAACACATTATTGCACTGTTATGGCTCGTTTAGAGTCTTTCTCGGGTTGCATATTTGCGCGTATCGGATTTGCGAAGCGTTGTAATTGAGCGTGGTTGAAGCATATTGCATACTGCATAGCAAGCGGAGTATTCCTTCAGGACATCAGCGATCAGAAAAGCATTAGGTACACAAACGTTATTTTATCCTATTCTAGACCCCCATGTTTGCACATTTCTCCATCCATTTCCCCATAGGATGTATTCGCGTCCTTGTAGATATCATCCCGCCCACAGACGTACATTACCTCATCAACCCCAATACTTCGCCCACTTACTCCCTCCCCCAAGCACCCCCACAAACTCCCTCGCCACAACCCTACTCGTCTGCTCACTCGGGTGCAACTCATCGTACCACAAATAACTGTCCCTACTCTCTTTGACTACACAATTCTTTCCGTTGACATCACATTGATCAATGACACCCGTGACATTCAGCGGCGCTGTCCCATTTAAATACCCAGCCGGATTATGCCAAATATCCGCAATCAAGCCATGGACGTCGAAATTCGCAATCTGGGCCCCAGGCCAGCGCTTCTCAACGATGACCTCGAAGGGCGTGCGGTAGGAGAAGATGGAGTTCACGGTGGCGACGTTCTCTGCAATCCGGTACGAAATCTCAGTGATGTTGGAGCCTTTGTCCGGGAAGAATTTCGTTGCGGTGTATCCACCGTTCTCAGGCGTTGCATATTGCGGAAGTAGGTTCAATGGTGAGAGGTTTAGGAGGACGAAGCTCCGGCCGCCGTTTGCGTACAAAGAGTCCAGCGTGCTAAACACGCAGTCTACGTAGTCTAGCAAAGTCTTCCCAACCACTTGACTGTCGGTCAGGAATGCGGAGTTGCCGAGGTCGTTAGTTCCTATCCAGATCGCGTATGCGGTGTCGGTGGCGGTGCCAGTGAAGAATTTAGTACCGTTAGGGGATACGTAAGCAGAGTCGGCGAGGAAGGCAGGGAGTTCGTAGGACTGGATCGAAGGGAATGGGGCGCTGATTGAGGAGAAGTAGCGCGGGGTCACGAGGTTTGAGCATACGGCGCCGGAGACGGCGTAATTGTAGAGTGCCGTGTTGGAGTAGATGGAGGCGTAGCGGGCCCAGGAGAGGCCGCCTGAGGCTGTATTTAGTCCCTGAGAGGTTATTTAGTATGAAGGTCCAAGGAGGGAATGAAGTTATAAGGGATGAGGAAAGAGTTAAAAGTCGTTACGATGAGATAAATGTGAGATGCGTTCAGAGCAAGATGCCGTAGTGATGTTAAGATCGAGATTGATTTACGAGTAGCGAAGAGACACGTACCACAGGCTGCTGCCATCCAACTGGCGGGGCGGAACCATTGTGATTGATGAAATAACCCAATCGATTCTCATCTGTGTAGCTGTCCCCAAATGTGACTAGACTCTTGAAATTATTCACTTCCCATCTCGAGTGGTGAGCATGGCCAATGGCAACAGCGAAGCTCAGGGCAAGAATTGTAGTTGAAGGTGATGAGGAGCGCATACTGAGGTCGACCGGGCTGGTGGTTAAGCAGCTGACAACGCCATCCCAGGAAATCGAGGTACGCTATATGTATCGACATGAGAGCTAAACTTGAGCCTCGGATGCCAATGGTTCCCTCCCGCCGAGTCTCCAATCAAAGCTAGATTGAGGCCAGGATGATGCAGAGCCGCGGTGGAGAAGAGGGGAATCACCCGGTCTGAGCGTTGGGGAGTTTGTCGGTTGCGGGAGCCTTAACGCATTCCAGGCCGTGATCGACAGTGATCAGCCTAAAAGGCTGGATTTCATGAAGCGCTCTCATCTCACTCCTGTGTCTGACATCCGAAGAGTTTAGACGAAAGTTATTTCCGTGTTGTCCTATAATTGTTCCACTTGGGAGAGTGGCGATAGTTCCTAGGGCACGACGGGAGGGGAAATTACTCCGTACTCGGTCATTAGCGCAGATTGAGCAGTCAGCCTCGCACCGGGTAAGCACATACTAAGATGGACACAAGTGTTAATGGAGATGCGGATAGCCGTTGAGATTGTGCCTAGATGTAGTGTAGGCGCTACTTCTCGTAGAGGATAGCGCTTCCTCTTGTGCACATCCTCCACGCAACACGGACCCGGACGTTACGGGCTTAGTGCGTAAGGGGATTAACGACAACGCCTGTTCACTGATTGCTGAGGGGAATCGTACGGTGCTGTGAGGAAGCAGGGCATAGTTATTGTCAAGGGTAGCGCGTAAGCTTGGTGAAACGAGGGAGCAGCCGTGATCGTAAAGACCCAGAGATGAAAGGAATCCTGGCGGGAAGAGTGGCCATATCTATGGCTGCCCAAGGGCGCCCCAGCTCGCTATCACATTTCAGGTGTAGGGGTTGCTCACGTGTTTGCACTGGTATGCGGCCCAACGTGTTGCCCGCTTCCCCGCTGTGCGCGTTAGCACGCAGTTTTCCCAGGCGGATCGTCTCGGGTTGTGGGCCTCCACCCTCGTCTGCGTGGTGGTATTCATGCAACACTCCGCATAAAAAGATAGTTGCTAATATCGCTTTGGGAAGGCCCCAAGGTCGTCGCTCTCTTCCGCCACCCTAGAGCAAGAACAGCATTGATCGGAGGAGGACGAAGAGTGCAGTGTCTGTAGTCGTGCGAGAAAAGGCTGGAAACTGGATGGAATGGCGTTGTGGTTCCCCATGACTTGCTGGTGGCTTATCCCGAGGCGTCAACTGTCGGGGTTTGGCGATACGCTACGACTCCCACGTCGTTGCGCTGGGTGACTTCGCTTCCAGGCTGTCGGTGACAAGCACGAGCTGATCTGGCTGTGCCAATACTAATAATTGGGGCGGACGTGCGGGCTGTTCATAATTAATGCTCCCTGACGGCGTTGTGGGGGTATTGGCCTGGTTTTTATTGAGAGTTGACGTGCGTCGTAGCTTCCTCCCGTGACTTGATTCGAGCACCATCCCAGGTCCATGGGACCTAAATCCTTAGGGCCAAACATACCTTCTTCACACCTCACTCCTTGCCTCCATCAGCATCCATCGTCAACTTGCCGTTCATTCGCTGCTGGGTACGGCAGCATGCCTCAACGAGAACCTCGTGGAATGCTGCGCTGGCTTTCGGGTGAATGCCAATCAGCTGTCCTCCCAACCACTTTCCATTCGCCTCCAACCGCCGCAACCTCAACCTTCCCCCTGACACACTCTTACGCCCACAGCTGTGTATCTTGCTTTTCAGCCCCGTGGACGCTCGATAACGCTGGCTTAGTATCAACCTGACTTCCTATACGGCTTGGGTGCTGGAGTGTGCATCGGTCGAGGACAGGGGAATATCGATCATCGACGTGAAACACGAAACAGCTCCTGGAACTCCCCAATATCCAATATGTCTCGACTTCCTTTGCCAAAGCGAGTAGTCAGATACGAGCCACCGAGCACAAGGCGCCATTCCGCGGGACCATAATCCGTATAATCATTCCACACCTCGTTTGCTATGTTCACGACGGGACAGAGATTGCAGACTACAAATAGTCTAGCTATGAGCTCCAGGACATGGGAACTTGAGATAGTGTGTTCACAAGACAGATGGGTTACGTTGGAGAGACTGGCGTCGCAGAGTAATTCGCACTGATCTCAATGTTAAACGACTGAAGGAGACGAAATACACAACTGTCCTAGATCTAGCCCAGTCTCGAGCTGAGGCGCACTGGCTTCCGTACATCATACACGACTACTCCGGCGGCCCCATGCGACATACCTGCTTCAGTCAGTCTTCCTCAAAGCCATTCTGAGATGAAGGCTACTCACACTGGAATATAGAGTTTCAAAGATAGATCTCCGATCTCCGCGCGAGCTGCGTTCGTCAAGGCTTCCACCTGCGCTTTAGACCAGCCGAGTCGTTCCGTGAAAGGCCAGATAGCCAGAGAGTCAAGAAGCTCTCCTACCATCTCGACGTTGTCTCGCCCGATACTCGCTCTTGTGGGATCTATAATACATGGTCAGCGCTGTTATCACCCCAGCGTAAACAAAACACGGACTCGTGCAACGATGCAACTATTAGTCGAATCGTTGTTCAACCCTAGCATTGCATAGGCTAGGAGGGGCAAAGGACACAATGCAGAAAGTTGTAGAGAAAAAGTGCAGTCATGTTGGGATCTCGAGAACCAACTTCATCGCAGATAACAGGGTCAGAACGAAGCGCAATCAAATACCTTGATCCCAGCCGCCAATAGGCATATGGAGGATCGCTCCTCCCACGTCCTTAAGCCCAGCTTCGGTCATGAGTGGCTGAAGCCTCTGTCCAATCCGCGGGTTTCGGCCACACGACTCCATCGCGCGTACATATGTTTCCCACCATCTCCTCAAGGCAGATTGACTTGAGAGCCGGCCACTGTCCGATTGAATATTCGGATAGTATTCTATCATCTGAAGCCACCCGTTTGGCTTCATGAGTGCCTTCATATCTCGGACATACGACCCCCATCTGTTTGTTTTGATTCCTTGACTGACGAGTCTCGAGTGGATGAGGTCATACGCATTTCGCTCGAAGACCTCAGGGTCATTCAGCCTGTCATTAAGATTGTAGCCAAACAAGGAAAGGTTCTCGGGTTGGTCTGACACGAGTATCGGGTAGATGTCGATTGCTGTGACCTATCGCCGGAGAGTCAGCCCTTTCCGTCATACTTCGAGAGTGACAGTATCCCAGGTGTCCCACGATCAGCCGCAAGACCATCAAGTGAGCCATCCTTGAGACTGAATCGAGGAATTTATCAGACACGCTAGAGACCTACCTCGCAATCCTCATATTCTTCCGCAACTGCTACAGCCCAGTCTCCTCTTCCGTAACCACAGTCGAGAATCTTCCTAGGGTCGTCGATCCTGGGAAAGAACAACCTGTTCCCACAAAACCTAAGGAGTACATCGTGTTGAGTCTCGAGCCGCTCTTCTTCGCGCTTCATCAAAGTTAGACCAACAACCTCTGCTTCGAATGGTCTGCCCCACTGCGAAAATCTCTGAAAGAATCGTGGAACATGAGCTTTAAGAACGTACCTCGTCTACCGGAACGCAGTATATCCTTCTGTCTACCGAATACTTCTGAAAGTCTCGATCGTGGATGATTACTCTTCGTAAATCCTCAGGTATACTCGACATTGTCTATGCAAAGAGCCAAATTGGCACCCTGTGAGTCCTTCTCGTGGACGTGCAGCACTAAATGGAACTAAGTCTGCGCTGCTATGCCGATGTGCTCTCCAAGACCTTTGCCAAGCTATTTTCAGGGAAGTAACTCTGGTCTGGTACGTCAGCCTCTATCTTTCGTTTTTCGGTTCGTCCGGTGGGTCTTTGACATGGGAAATTCCAGGTTGCGAGTGTGTGTGACCTTAAGCTCTGATCGGAAAGCCTACCTGACGTTTTGGGCAGGTCTCGAGAAGGCAGAACGTGGACGAATACGGTATCGTGATCTTCACACTGCCGGAGGACTCGGGCTCGATAGCCTGAAACATGCCTCGATGCGCTGCGGCCAGCCAATTAAGGACTCGGCAAAAAGAGCTTGCTTGTGGCCATCCCAACCCGAACAGAGACGAAGTCCCACCTGACTTGGTTGACAAGGAACGCGACTTGGGGATGGATATTGCATGGACACCTCACTGGACCCTTCTGCCTGAGACGATGAAGTGCGGTGAATGAGCTGGCCGGTCAGCCGCTCAAGACCCTGGACGCGTACCGGCGACAGGCGTTCTGGGACAAAATCAATGTCAATGGCACTCACGATGCTAGCTACATATTCTAGAGCAGCACCCGACCACTCGACATCCTGAACCCCGTAATATTGATCTGAGCAGTCTCCAAACGTACATTCCGGTCCTTACAGCTACCTTACGCTAAGCATCGGAAGCCAGCGGCCCACAAGCAGAGACTCCTGCTTTCACAACGGCAGCCAGGAATCCTGCAGAAGCTTTGCGCCCGCAGTCAAGCCCCACGCAACTTCTGCCCTCGGGTAATTCTTCTTGGCCATTAACCGCGCTTGGAGTGCTTTATTCATAAAGAGCGAAACTCGGAACTACGGAGGACGAGGCACTTTTAGGGTTCGTTGTCACTCCAATGTCTATTGGCCCAGGGGCTGTATCGTCACTCAACTCACCGACGCTAAATACGAGGGGCTACGAGGGGCGGCAGTTAGGCATCATGAGAACATCATCCAACCCTATGGCGGCAGGGGTAGGTGAGTTTCGTGTCAAACTATAATACCGTTGACATGGCCTCGGAATGGATGGATGTCAAAGGCCATCGAAACATACCTACGTACCGGGGTTCGAAGGATGCCTTCCCAAAGGGCGCCATAGCAGCAGGCTGGGCATGAAAGAGTTGACCCAACGGACACTCGCCATCTTCCAATCGTTAGCCGTTGGCTTGCTTTCCTTTAGGCAGATGCAAGATGTCGGGCACTACGACGCAGAAGGCAGAGGATAAGCGATATCTCCAATTCCTCTACGCCCCAAGGAGTACAGTTGCCCAAAAATGAGCTGTCACTTTGGCTGCCCGCGCCTGGACAGCTACCGGCGGTCCTTGCGAACGAGCGGCGTTTCAGGGAGCGATCCTGCCGGCTCCACCTGATTGAGACTAGGATAGGCGATGATGTCTACACATTATCTACGGCGCTCTGGGCATTAATGACAGATCACGATGTGCGCTGTTGAAATCTCAGTACATCCCCGGTCCAAAAATGCAAAACACTTGCGACCGGGTGTTGAAGCACCGTCCGACAACCTTCATGTGGTCGAGAAGTTGCGTTCTCTCGTCAGCCAACGATTTCCTCGCCCTGCAGCTATCCGTCTCTCGCACATGCATGTAATGCAAGACAACTCCTACGCAGAACCTAAAAGTCCAACCCAAGCGGTGTTCCTGGCTTCCTTCGCACAGTTGGGCGCTCCGACTTACGAACCTTTTGCGCCACGTGCGTGTTCATGACAAGCCTAAGTGCGCGACGCTGCATATTGGAAGCCATTGTCGTCACCCGAAAAGGAAGATCCAATAAATCAAGATCCAATTTGCAAAGCTACACTCAAAACAAGCATTATGCACATGCGTATCGACTATGACCAAGATGTTCTGCCAGTTTCTAGACATCCGATACAACATCATCAAACGAGCATTCCAGACTTTTCCAGGCGCATCATGCATCTTCCATGCTAGGAGTCAGTATCAGGCAACTCGCAAAGTCTACTCAGATCGCAAAGGCTAGAGTTAGGCTTCAATTAGGCCATGGAACAACTTAAATCTACTATAGATTTTCCCCTGGACATATCACATGTCCGGGATTTCGGTGTGCTTTAAGCCCAAAGTACGAGAATGCCGTGACTGTAGGAACCTGTTTGTCACTTCCTCGCTGGAGGCATTATCGTTGTGTACTGCCGGCTTGCATTGCCGCCAGGGTATATGCCTGCATGGAGTACTTATCAAGAACATTTTTCGAGGCGGGAATGCGAATATCAATTGCCCTGCCCCAAAATTGAGCCCCCAGGGTAGGGTTACGAGCTGAGAGCCAGCCATGCACTCACCGATCAGACCTATCAGGTTGCTCGTATCGCTACTTGCTCAGCCAGCTGCTTCCAACTTCTCCGAAATTAACAAAGCAAGAACTCGACTCTTCTTTGTACTGGTATTGGTTGGATCGGCTTTATCAGCTCATTTATCGTTGTACGGATGCTTGAGGCAGAATCTCAGTATTAGCTTGAACCCACTCGTTATACATGTCGAGTCAGAGACTCACTGAACGGCGAGCAAAAAGTATTCTGATTTGGAATAATCTTCCCAGCTGACCCGCTGTATCGGCAGACTGAGATATTCACCAACAATGCGTATAGTGGGTATGAGTAGCGAATATTAGCCACTGCTATGGGATCTTCTGCAGCT
Source organism: Melanomma pulvis-pyrius CBS 109.77 (assembly GCA_010093585.1). Lineage (NCBI taxonomy): Eukaryota > Fungi > Ascomycota > Dothideomycetes > Pleosporales > Melanommataceae > Melanomma > Melanomma pulvis-pyrius. Next base: position 15,362 of record MU002359.1, read on the forward strand.
GAGCTTGCAACTCATACCTCCGATTTTACGATTGCTCACCCGTCCTCCGATCCGATCTCACCATGCACGGATCGTGCCTTTCGGGGGTCATGCACATGTCTTCCGAAGTGGACATGACGATGCATGCACAGTATTCTCGTTTCAGCTTGGCTTGCTTAAGAAAGATATAATTGGACACCCGCTATCCTTCACACGAAGTCGAAATTGAGCCCTTCGAATTGACTATCGTGCCGGACTTCTCGTCCGCCCCCTCGACCGAGATTTTTACAGTAGCGCCTCATATTCCACGTAACTGGACGGGACTGTAGGCACACTATGCGCTGGAGAATGCACGCCAAATTGCTAGGCAAAGGGGGCTTTCCTGGCTCACCTGATCAATCAGCATGCTTTCAACGCCCTGTTCACAAACGGCACGTCTCTGAGACCCCGCAATTGATAGCCTTCGTCGAAAATACGACTAAATATATATGCACGCGTCCTTTTCCATGCAGCATCCCACGTTCGCCCACGCACTCCCATCCAACCGGTTCCATGCCGTCAGACAGGATTTCTTGCCCCTCCTCTACGCACACGTATCGGTGTTCGCCCTATTCCCCGAACCGAACAGAGGCAAGGATTTTTAACGGCCGGGGTACATGAAAGCAGCGAGGATCGGGGACGCTTGAGGAGTGCGGCATGATTGGAAGGCTCGTAGTGCGGTTGAATGTCTGACTTCTTCATCTGGGATTGGGCAACAGCGAGTTCGGCGGTGTGGCAGGGGAGCAAACGAGGCTGGCGAGGTACGGTCTGAGGAGCGGCAGGCGGTGAGACGTTTTTACGGGAAGACAGAGTGGTGTCCTACTCTAGGTATGTCAAGTTAATTTTTCTTTGATATGCTTACCTAGTACAGTGAAGTGGGGATGCGAGAGAGGGGATTGAAGGGTTCGGCATTAGGACAGTAGGGTTTTTCCAAGCCTTGAACGAACACGGGATGAAGCGATCCAGGCAGAGCGAGCCGAGCAGGGCCCAAGACATTGAGCATCTCCCAGTCAAACCCATTGACCTGGATTATCTCGAAAGTAACACGGTCTTACATGACCATAATGAGAAGAAATTGTTTGGCAGGATATCGAACACAAGCAAACCCAAGGCTGAATGGCGAAAAGGGGGCAATCCCAGGCAGCGAATCAAACACCCACTCTCTGACGATCTGTACTTTGACACTCTTCTTAGAACAATTCACACCGATTAGCGATATTAAGTCCGCAATTGCTACTACGAAGAGAAAACATGCTTCAGAGACGGGATGAAGATGTTGAATGTTCACGATTGTTAGACGTGAGGGAACGAAGCAACCAATCAACCCGCAACATCATCGCCCAATCATAGCCGTTTACGGCGCCCATTCCGTAGCCTGTTGGTATCCAAATGCGGCAATTGAAACCGTGAGGATATCAAATTCAGAGTTCTGGGTCAGAGCACGCGACGCGTGAAGAAATGACGTGACGTGTTCGCCTCGGTTTAATTCACATGCCACCCCGTCCTCGACCCCGCCAACAACAACAAAGCAACCCACACTCTGATTGACATACCAACAACGACAGGAGCGCCTCCCTCTCTCCTCTTACTCACGAGCCCGAGTCGAAATCCGCACCTTAGAAATGTCTGAAGCCGCCCTGAAACTCTTCTTCTCGTCTCCGCGCTTCGCGGTCGCAGGTGCGAGTTCTGACCCTGCAAAGTACGGTCACAAAGGTATGGACATTCCACGACTACATCCTTCTTCCGCCATAAAGTATATAATAGATCGAGCTAACACCGTATACGCACAGTCTTCGCATGGTACCTCAAACACTCGCTGCCCGTCACCGCACTCAACCCGCGCGCCCCAACGATCTCTGTACTCTCCACCACACACACCACCACTGCATCGCCACTCGAACTCCCGAGTCCAGAATCCTATTCCCTCTCAGTTATCACGCCTCCGGCGGTAACGAAGCAACTACTAAAGGAGGCGAAGGAGGCCGGCGTCCCGGCGGTGTGGTTACAACCGGGCAGCTTTGATGACGAGGTACTGGAGTATGCGAGGAAGGAGTTTAAAGCTGCAATTGGGGGGGATGGAGGGGATGGGGGCGAGGGGTGGTGCGTGCTTGTTGATGGGGAGGAGGGATTGAGGAAGGCGGGAAGGGAGTGGAGCAGGCTTTGAGAAGCCAGATATGGAAGGTGTTAATGGAAGATGTGGAAGGTGTTAATGGAAGATGTGGAAGGTGTTAATGGAATTTGGGAAAACTGGTGATGAGTGGACAGGGCTGTAGCAGACATGGAGCAGCTACTTGGGGAAGTGAGGCGTCGACAGTGGGGAGTCAGGAGTCATTCATTGGATGTACAGATTTGATATTAATGCCGATGTCACGCATCGGACTGCGGAACGGAACGGCTCGGGTCCAGGTATGAAGGAGATTCCCGCACCTATTTTCTGCTCTGGAGAGAGTAAGGCAGACTCGGGGACTCGTTCCTGCATACATGTTCTCGGCGGCTCGAGAACGTTACAGGAAGCAATCGTAGCTCACGTGTTCATCCAAGGGTTAGACCAATTACAAGTCATTTTCATTCAATTTGCCTACAGAAAGCGCTATCCAAGGGAAATGATTTGTTGCGAGAAGGAAAAACGCCGTCTATGACTAAACGCCACGATCAACAAAGGAAATACAGCCTAAGTCCCACTTACCTTGACAAGTCCATTCCCACTCCGTACCACACTTACCCCCATCTAGATCACCGCCCCTAGCGACAAGACGTCGGATAAAATGGTAGCCACAGTCTGAGAATGTCGCACCACATCTCTCCCCCCTGTCCTACGTTCTCATGCAAGAAATTCGTGGCCGACGATAATTGGAGCCAAGCCAAGGCCCAACCACATGAAAAATGCAAGGCCCAAAGTTTATCGATTATCGCTAAGATATGCTGATGGCGTAGGACCGGGTGCTCACATGTTGTACTATTTTACGTCTCGTGGTTTTCGACGTGCATGTCGTTGTGGTTTTCGTTGCAGGGGATGGACGCTGCACCATCCCAGTTTTGCTGAGATGCGGGCAAGCGGTAGGAGATGTGGCATGGCAGGCTCGGACACCAGGCGCCTTTCTCCATGCCTAGGCCATCGTTGGAGAGATTGGAATGCTGCCGCCCAAGACGGAGAGACGATAATTTGGTTAGAACGACGTCGTTGCGTCCGGCTTCCATCATGTGCTCCCCTTGTGCCCCCCTCCACTCACCCCTAGTAGAACACTCTAATCGTGTCCCCGCTCTTCTTCTCCGCAAGTTTCCACAACGCATCCACCCGTTCTACCCTTCCATCCCTCTCATCAAATGTCTCGCCCATCCGTAACACGCACGAGAAGAGCACATTCCAACCATTGCAACCCGCAGCATAGAAAGCTTCCACGACAGCTGCCTCGCGGCTTCCACACTTGACCAGCTTGTAGATCTGGCGGCCGTGGTTTTGAGTACCCATACCAGGACCATACAACTGGTCGGTAGAATGGGATGTAGAGACTACAAGGCAGTACACGAGCTCAGTTCTTTCCAGTGCTTCGGATTTCTCATCAGTACAATCGTGGCAGGTTCCCATGAAGTCGCCGTCGCGCGAGTGTCCAGCCGTGCAGTCGTAGATATCATCATCAGGAGGTGTAGTGAGGGCATCCGAGGACCAGACTCGCGGTGTCTCGAGAGCGATAGGATTGGGATTGTTTCGGGGCCCTGAGGACTCATTTAAAGCCATGGGCTGTAGTTGGTGAATCGATTTCGCCGGCTTTTCGTACCAGATCTCTGATGTAGCCTGCTTGAAGAGCCACTGATGTTGGGAGAAGTCGGCGGCGCGTGCACGGTGTGGTGTGAGGAGGACAGTGCGTTTGAAGGGAATGACTTGGACTATGCGGCTTGCTTCGAGGCTGGATTCACCGAAGTAGCGTGCTGGTATGAGTTCTGTAGGGCTGGAAGGCTTCTCAGTATAGATTGTTGAGTCTTCGGTTGATTGGGACATGTGCATCGGTGGTGG
>MU002360.1:0-19371 GCA_010093585.1 Melanomma pulvis-pyrius CBS 109.77
GATTTTCCTAGATTTCGCGATTCTGCTAGTAAAAAAGAGGGGGTGAGAGAAAATCGCGATGCGCGCCAAGGCCACAACCGATTTATGCATATAACAGATGTTCCCCGCCACAACGCCACACTACCTTTACCTGCTATGTAGTTCGTTCTTCTCACTCACTCATGCCACTCGCTCGTCTCCCACGCACGCTCACACCATGCCTCTCGAGACTTATCCTCCGGAGCTTCCACCTATTCCTCCCCAGCCTCCCATAGACCCCTCAGATCATGCAACATACATGCGACTCGCGCTAGATCAAGCCCAAGAATCACCGCCGAAACCCTCGAACTACCGCGTGGGCGCCCTTATCGTAGACGGCAACACTGGGGCCATTCTGAACCGGGGTTACACGTTGGAGCTAGAAGGAAACACCCATGCGGAGCAATGCTGTCTATCTAAATATGCTTCTGCACATGCTGTTCTAGAGGAACAGGTAGGGGAGATGCTGCCTGCGAATACAGTTCTTTACACGACGATGGAGCCGTGCAATTTGAGGCTGAGTGGGAATCTGCCGTGTGTAGATCGGATTATTAGGACGAAAGGAGAGGATGGGAAACCAAGGATTAGGAAGGTCTACATTGGGGTCAAGGAACCGGAGAAGTTTGTGGGTGATAACCAAGGGAGAAAGAAGCTAGAAGAGAACGGGATTGAGGTCGTGCACGTAACCGGATTTGAGGAGGATATCTTGAGGGTCGCGACTGCAGGACATGAGAAATAGGGACTCTGGCATTAAGACTCTAAGATCTACAGACTCATGTACGGCAGTGGTAGTACTACGAACGCTCACCACAGCCTCAGCCACCATTTCAGCAGTACCTTGTAGAAAGTACGGATCAGCAACTGCCAACCCATAATCAGAATCTACATGGACTTTCAGATCGAACATGCACATCTCGATTTCGCATGTTAGATCTGCATGTAGACCCGATCGCTTAGCGTATGCATTCCAATGGCGTCATGACTTTCCGTTAGCGAATCGCCTCGACAGCATAATGCTGACGAGCAAGGACGCGGAGAAGCATTCGTAGAAGAATAAAGGGAGCTCACAAGCAGCTCATTGCTTAAGATATTCGACAAACTGTCTACTGATTCCTGTCTAATGCTTCCACTCCGCTTTCAATCCCTTCCAAAATCCTTCACAACACTCACCAGACCAGCACTCTCCCAGTTCACACAAACACCCCGTATAACAGCTGCGAACATGTCCACCGGCGGTCCCCCTCAAATGACAGGAGTCCTTAATATTGAGAATACCGATATCCAGACAGCCTCCGGTATATCCCTTACCGACCAGCAAAAGACTGTCGTAGGCTCCGTCCTCGACCTTTTCGCAGGCCGTCCATCTCTCGCAAAACTCCAGCTGTGGCGCGACGACGCGACCTTCACAGACCCGCTCACTATTGCCACGGGTCGTGATCGGTACCAGGCGCAATGGTATGGCCTGCAGTCCGCCTTTTCGTCAATCGAGCGTTTGAGCCACAGCGTCACTGATGCCGGGAACCCGATATTGATGGATATGAAGACGAAATATACTGTCAAGGGCATCGGAAAGGAGCAGACGATTCAGAGCGTGATTGCGATATATCTGGATGCGCAGGGCAAGATTGAGAAGCTAGAAGACCGATGGAATGGGGAGCTGCCCGATAGTAAGATTGCGAATGTGAGTTCTATGTTTCAATTACTAAGCCCGTTTTGGTGGGCCAATTATGGGATCGGCTGGGGGTTCTGGGTGTGGAGTTGGGGGTGGGAGACGAGAGTTTGGAGGGTGCGTGTTGTGCTTCCTTCGCGGGTGGAGATGAAATGCTGTGGATGTTTGATGCAGTTGGCTAACAAATGGGATAGGCATTCCGACATCTAAATGCGGTGACGGTTCCGAAAATGATCAGCGTGCCCAAAAACGCGGAGGAGGATGCGGAAAGGGGAAATTGAAACAAATCCATGTTCTATATTTTCGTAGTTTACATATCTTCGTAAAGTCGTCTAGTCGTAGATCAGGTTCCTATATCCATTGAAACATTCTCCCCAGCGCCAAATGTAGCAGCACAACCACTATCCCCAGTCCACATCCGATCGTCCTCATATTCGGTATGCCCTCGTTAACGATAAGTATCGTTCCGCAGTCGCCTTGTCTCGTTGTCGGGAGTCCGGGGCCGTCCATCGTCAGTGTGCTACAGTACACGCCTTGTTGTACATTGTAGACAGCCACGGTAGTAGGCTGAGGCTGAACATATACAACGTTCGTCTGCTGTGCAGCCTGCACCGTTATAGTTGTAACCGAAGCCACGTTAACACTCCCACCGCAGGAGCTTCCAGCTGGGCAGCAGCCGATTAGACCGCCAGAGTTTGGAGGTGCGGCGCAGGTAAATGAGTTAGGACAACACCTGTACGGTATCTTAGTTTGATGTTTTGCACCTGAGTCCTCCCTACTTACCAGCTTGGTTGATTGATGTTGCTGCAACTTATGGAGGCGTAATTAGGGCACATGTTGGTGCCAGTAGTGGTAACTTGCTGTCCATTAGGGCTGACGATGTAAATGGCACCTGAAAACGGAGCATTGTTGGTGTACTGCTGGGGGTCTGCTTCTGGGTTCGCAATGCACAGGGCGGAAAAGAAAAGGCCGACGGGAGCAAGGGGCGCATAGATTCGCATCTTGAGGGCAGATGACGATAGCAGAAGAAAGGATAAGAAGAGAGTAATGAGCTGTAGAGCTGTCGCGATACCACCTGCTATTCACAAGATGCCTTCACAGCAAACTCTTTCAAAGGGTAAGTTGGAGAAAGACAAACGGAGCACAGTGCGACGGTAACGGTGGGCTCACTCAGCGTCTTATGACCATGCCCGGACCTTCGTGGAAGCTCAAAAGAAACTGGCATAGCTCCGAGCGAAAGCTTGGTCGTAGCCTCGTAGGTCATGACAGCTTGATAGATAGCGGATTGGCTGGGGTTCCGACAAGCTTAAAGCATACGCCGCAGGTGTCCCTTGGGTCAATTTTGCAATCGATCGGATTGAGCGACTTTCTAGCTAGCTATTTATTAATGCATGGGAGTGAAACAGGATGTTGAGGTGGGAAGGAGCTCTAATGGGACCGGGAAAGCCTGGTTGGGAGCTTCAAGCTTCGAGAGCTTCCAAGGTTGCTGCCCCTCATTTGGGAACTTTGCTGCGCCGTGGCATGTCATCACGCCAAAGCCTTGATTTCTCCCTGCAAAGAAGGCTTGGAAGGCGGCTACATCGGATCTGATGTGCCAAGGTGCATACAGAGATAATGGTGTGGTGAACACAGCTGTCTTCATGCGTCTGGATCCTTTCAGCCCTGGAGAGCACGTGGAGGGGTTGTGGATTGCGATGCCAAGGCGCTAAGATAATTGGCACGTGTGACCGCGCGAAGGCGTTCCAACCTTTGTTGTCTATGCGGCCTTTGGGAACGCGTGCTCCATCCTTCCATCTCCCATCCATCAACATCTCTCAGCTACCACAACATGACATGTCAACGCATCACTCCGCGTCAAGCTACCGAATCTATCCCGCATACTGCTTCCGTGCATCGCCTACCTACAATGCCTGGGTGAAATTGACCGCCGCTGATGTCCAGGCGCTTCGATCTGAGCCTGACTTCCAAAGTATGATGCAACAAATGTCCATCACTTTCAAGGCTGATGTGTGCTATCACAGGTCAGCATATATACTTTCATCTCAATCACCCTATCCGATATGTGCGCCTCGTTGGCGTCGTCGTGGCGATCGATGACATCAACTCAAAATACACGGTCCTCACAATCGACGACGCAAGTGGCGAGACTATCGAAGTTAAGATCGTCCGACGCACTCCCAACATGTACAATCCAGTGCAAAGCCCGTCCAACACAACTATTGACAACGTGAATGTTATCAGCAAGCTCGGCGTGTTCGAGGTGATGGTGGATCACAAGCCGCTGGACATCGGAACGGTTATCAAGGCCAAGTGCACCATATCTGAGTTCCGCGGCCTCAAGCAGCTCGACATGAAAAGAGTTTGGGCTGTTTCGGATACGAACGAGGAGGCGCAGGCGTGGGCAGAGACGGCTACGTTCAAGCAGGAGGTGCTTGTCGTGCCGTGGCACCTCAGTTCTACTCAGCACAAGAGAATCATGAAAGATATCAAAACGGAAAAGAAAAAGAATCAGGAATACGAGAAGCTCAAGCTTGAGCATGCGATCAAGAGGAAAGAGCAGAAAAAGGCCCGAGAGGAGTATCTGGCGAACAGGGAAGTGAAGCATGAATCAAGGCGGCGGAAAGAAGAGGTCATGTTGAATGCCGGAGCGTTGAAATAAGGCTCTTACTACTATCGACTTCTTTACTACGCTTTCGGGCTACACAAATATTTCTCAAAATTTCGCAGAGACCGTTGTCCATAGCTAGGCCCATATTATATTTATACCAGAACTATCTAGCAGTTGAACGATGCCTCCGGTAAAGGGCTGCATTGCGAAGGGACGCATTGTTGCTAATCTTATCGCCCGCTCAATATGCCTTCAAGAAGCTGCTCTCATCAGACCGAGTCAGCTTCTAGAATCATCATCAGGAGACAATGCTAGTCCGAACGTGCCTGATCTGCATCCGCAAGTCATTGCCCTTCCTCCCATCCACTAATCTAGTCGATGTATTTCCCGTCGTAGCTTCCGGAAACTCTTGACAAGGCACATCCAGCACAACATCAAAAGAATGATTCAACGACGCGTAGTCTGCTTCGCAAAACCCTTCCCAGACAAAACTTAGTTCCAACACCGCTATACCATAATATGTCCGTTGCAACCGAGCGCAATAGGTTACAACGAAAAAGGCTCATGTGGCTAGGGATCCAAATCAAGTTTTGACTTTCACTCTTGCTGCATCCTTACTAATTGACCCATTACGGCTTTCTTTTCATGGCTACGACGCATTTGATAGGAAACAGTCTCAAGTCCCTGTGTGCAAAAAGAAAATTCCCAGACAAGGTGACACAGTGCCTATGAGGTTGATTGATGCACGTCTGACACTTGGAAAATTGGTTACCTTAATCTGCTCTCGAGAGCTTGAAACCTCCGGGTACTGCCTTCTGGAAAATGCCATCAGGGTCAAACTTCTTGCTCACTTCCTTGAGCCTCATCAAGCTCTCCTCACCATACCCTTCAAAGAGATCCTCCTTCTGATAGGCATAGTTCGTGAAGATGTACCTATGAAGCAAGTTCTTGGCGCTTGCAAGGCGTCTGAAAGTCGCTAAAAGACCTTCAGTAACTCTATGGACGCGATCGTCATCATCTGATGAGTTCCAAGTCGGGTTCAGCAGAATGATGAAAAGTGGACCATCGGCAGGATCAATGTCCATCGCGTTTCCACCCGCGGCCTGGGAGTTGCGGAGTAGTGCCTTGGTCAAGGGGAAGTATCCGAGCGAGAACATGAAGCCATCGGCTGACTTGAGCTCTTCTACAGCTTCTTTCCAGGCTTTGTAGTGCTCGCTGATCAAGGCGGCGTCTGGCATGATCGTGCATGTTGCATAGAAAGACCTATGAATGGCTCAGCTTCTTTCCGCATTCAAGCCGTTTGAACACTTACCTGACTCCGTCCTTGGTGAAGCCAGACATTTCTTTGCAAAAATCGATGTGCGTTCCAGTCCTCATTGTGCTGTACGACTCAAGCTGGTCCGGAATGGATGTAAACGGTTGTAGTGATGGGGGCTCCCTAACACCCTGGGTATGGTACATGCAGCATGTGACCACGTGGTGCCCAAACGCATAGCCGGCACTGGACATGATGTGCGTGTCTTCATCCGTCTCGTTTTTTACAAAAGCGACCGTAGCTTCGATAAGCGGATGGAAGGCGCTGGGCGTGAAGAATGTGATTCCGCCCCAGAGGTTGTGGGCAGCAAGTGTTCATCTTGAAGGCCGTAACGACTCCGAAGTTGTTTAGACCACCTCTAAGTGAGACCCAGAGATCTGGGTTCTCTTGAGCATTGGCGTGAACTATACTGCCAGAGGCAAGGACGACCTCGAAGTCGATGACGGAGTCGCATGCGAAGCCCCGTCGTGTGGAGTATAGAGACATACCACCTGATTGTTTATCAAAATTTTGCCCATCTGTTAAAGAATTGTCTTACCTCCTAGTACGAGGCCTCCAACGCCCACTCGTCCAACGCGTCCCCCAGCGGTCGTCAAGCCGTGTTTTTCGAGCTCCTCGTAAACCGATCCCCATGTTTCCCCAACACTGATCTCGACAACGGACTTGTCCGCGTTCAGTGAAACGCCTTTGAGGCCTCGCAGATCGACTGTGACGCCGTTTTCGATGTTCGCGCTTCCAGCAAATGGGGTGTGGCCAGTGCCACGAATAGCGATATGGGTTTCTTGTAGCAGTAGCAGTGGGTTCAGCTTCTTGATCAGGTTGCTAACCTCTTGGGTGCTGGTGGGCTGGACAATGAATGCTGGCTTGACTGAACTCTCGAAGAGCGTGAAGTAAGAGCCATTACTCTTATCGTAATCCTCACTGCCTGGTTGCAGCACCTCCTCTTTCAGCACCTGGCTCAAGGTGTCTTGAAGCATCTTGATGTATGAGAAAAGAAGTCGAGTACGAGTAAAGAATCGCAATTTTGGTGGTTCGAGATGATTGTTAATTGCTCTTGTAAAGACCAAAAGACCCTTGCGTAAGTACTTTACCGGCCATTGATAGATTGTTGCAAGGTCTGCCAAGATTAATCAGTGATCAAGCGGCGCAGCAATGATGCAACCTCTCGTGCTAAGGTGAAAGTGGGAATAAGCATACTAAGCAGGATTTTGTCCCGCCTGTCTAAAAAGGCTACATAACTGTATTATCCACTTGTAATTTTACTAAAAGGCGCGTGAGAAATAGTTCTATAAGAAATGCGTTCTACATGCAATTTTAGGTAGGATCTAAGATAGCAAGGAGGAAGGTAACTAGAAGGGCCGTGTCTATATACAAATTAGATGGGGCTAGAGGGTCTTTGACCTAGAGTTCTCCCAACTCTAGCGTTGTCCAAAGTTATACTGTTGTATAGCCTGCCTAAGGAAGAGCTATACTTTGTTAGTACACCATACATAGATACACCTTCCTAACAAACATACCTTGTTGTCGACCCTCCTGGATTAATTTTGTCTTGAGTTCCTGTGCGGAGAGTCTCTTTGCAGGGTCAATAGTGCAGCATGACCTTACTACGTCCTTCCACCAGTCTGGAAGTGTCTCGGTAGCCTCCTCTATATACGAGCCATCCCGAATCCCTTGTGTGTGTGTACGAAATGCTGCCCTGTAGTCCTCTTCCGTTGCCTTCCCTCCAGCCATGGCCCGGATAGGGGCTTCGGGGTCAATCTTGAAGAGCCGCCGCAAGATGAACCGTCCAATTGAATAGATGTCATAGCATGGCAACATAGTGATGGTTGCAAACGACCTGTATGCCTCAGGAAATCTGTCTTCATTGGTGAACGACTCGGGAGGACGGCAGTCCAGTGGTGTCATTGGCTGACCAGTCTCGCCGACCTTGAATGCGCCGCCAAAGGAACAGAGCTTGACCAGACCACTGGGATAGTCAACATCGTCCTCGCGTCGGAAGACGAGCATGTGGCTGAGGTGGACGCTTGCATGGACCATGCGAGCTGTGGTATGAAGATAGTCCAAAGCATCGACAATCTGGATCAGTTGCTCCAACCGATGCGGGAACGTGCTCATCTTCTCTGGCCCGCTGGCGTTGAACCTTAGCACGCTCCCATATGGGGCCAGTTCTAGATCCAGTCGGATTTCTGTATCCAGTTCGGAATTGTGGAACCCTTTGATGCGGACAATATGGTTGTGCGAGCATTGAGACAGGAGGTCAGCCTCGCGACGATATCGGTCAATAGGACTTGGGCTATACGGGGTACGGATAACATGGGGGTTTCCAATCCATTTCTTGAAGAGTGGAGTCCCATCCTCAGCATCTAGTAGAGGGTTAGCTAATAAGCTAGGGGCACATATTGTGGCAGCTACTTACAGCTGTCGGCTAGAAGAGGTACTTGAAAGTGTTGCCTAGTAGCGGCCGTCATTGTTTCAGCAGTGCCTTTTGGTAAGTTGGGAGAAAGGTGGGAGGATAGCTCTATAGTTGGGGCCGACGCCTACATTTATACTGCTACTACTGCGTAGGGTAGTAGTCACGCACATGTTAGTAGACCAGGGAGCAGTGACCTGTGCACAGTGCCTGCCAGGGTGCTGTAGGCTGTTTCTGCAACGCTAAAACCCCTCAACCTGCACGAGCAGGGCCTCAGAGGGCGTGACATGGAAAGAAGCTTTGCTGTCGATAACGCCCACCAGGGTGCCAGTAGTATGTGCTGCGGCACAGAGGCTTGGCTGTTCGTCAGCTTTACCTAGTAGCAAGGGTTCCTATCACCAAACATCAATGAAAGTTTCGACTTACCTACCACGATAGGAAACCAACCAGAGGTATATCTAACTATCAGAATCTGACTATATATATATATGTATTCTTTTTAGAAAACAGTACATAGAGAATCTAAATCATATTACCCTCTGTTTCTCTTCACCAAGTGTATGACGTTCGCTTTCGATTGCCATGTTATCGCTCAGCATTTCAATTATGTTGTCGTGACCTTTTGAGCAGAGAGTGGACATTGGCTTCTTGTGCATGAGTTGTTAAACTTTAATCTCATCGTTGAGGCGATTCCAGCATGGGCGTTGTCGGAGATTGGATAGACATAATGATGAGGGTCTTGTAAACATATATTACGGTGACGATACAAATACCACTACTTTATACTTCTCGCTTTACATGTGCAGTTTGCACGTGAAATGTACGCATAATTTTGATATATATATAGTCCGATATATTTTTTGGGTATCAAACGGGGCTTACCACAGAAGCATATCTTACAACTCCTTCACCGCTAGCCCTCACTTCCCACACTCCGCACAACATCCTTTCTCATCTTCCATCCCGCCTCCTCACTCTTCTCAGGCCTACTCGTCTTCATAATCCTCCACTTCTTCCTCCCCTTTGCCTTCTCTTTTGCCCTCATCCTCTCCCTCTCCCATCCAAATTGATGACCGACCGCCTGCAGCATCGCAAACCGTATACTATCAATCCCCAGCAACCGTCCATCGACCAGAACCTCAGAACTGCATGCTAGAAGTTCACCGAGCGCGCTCCCACCATGCTGTGGCTGGATGTCCTCTTTGACCTCGTTCATTCTATCCGTGAGGTCTGCGAGGGAACCCACGGGGCTCAGGGCCGTTTTCTTAAAGTAGTGCGTTAGAGAGTCCGCATTTGGAAGATAGACGCGATCTAGTTTCGACAATATAACTTGGTGGCTCACGCCCGCCAGTCTCAGACTCGCGAGCAGACTCCGATCTTTATCTTTGATGCCGTGCTGGGCGTCTATAAGCACGAAGACCCTTCGCAGCTGTTTTCGCGCTTGCACATATTTCATAATCTCGGCGCCCCATTCTGCCAAGCTGCCCTCCCCGTACCCAGGCATGTCGACGATGACGAGCCCCCGCATGCCGACGATTTTGTCGTGCCCGTTGTTTTTGCCTTTGCGGACACGGATCCCGTCTGCGCCCCCGATTCCATAAAGATTCATAGTTTTTGTGAAGCCCGGGGTTTTGCTGGTTCGTGCGAGGAGTTCTTTGACGTCGGCATTTGCAATGGCGTTTAGTAGACTGCTTTTCCCGACGTTGGAGCGCCCCACGAAAGCTACTTCCGGCACGTCGGATTCGGGGAAGTGACGGAATTTAGATACGCTACGGAGGAATTGCGCAGTGCTGTCTTTGGTGAAGAATTGGTTCGCTTCAAGTGTTGATGCGATGGACGGGGCGAGTGTTTCCCAGTACCAATTGAAAGATTCGAGTTTGCCAAAGTGTAACTTATGATGTGTAGCTGGTTTTGCGGGAACGAAAACATTGGGTTTTGACGGCGAGAGTTCCTCGGGTGTGGGGGTTGCTATGTACTGTTTCCGAACGGGGGGTTCCTGTGGTGGTTCGAGAATGTGTTTTATAGGATCGGGCAAGGATTTTATGGGTGGAACAACATCCCAGGGGAATACACGGTTGTATACTCCAGCGACTTTATTGTTACGTAGGGTTCGGAGGCGTTCTGGCGTGGATTGATTGGGGCGCTTGGTTCGGCGGAGAGGGGCATCGAGACGGGGTTTTGAGGGACCTGAGGAGGCAGGTTTGTGGAAGGTAGTTCGAGCACGAAGACGGGTCGTGTCGATGGGGCGGGAGGGTTGGGAGTCCTTCTTTGCTTTGATGTGGGATGCTGTGGATGTTGCGTAGAAGTTTTTGGGTTGGACATTAAAGAAGGGAAATTGGAGAGTGGGGGTACGCTGGGAGATGTTTCGAATGCATGTGTTACATATGTACTGTGGGACTCCTGGTAGGGACGCCATGGTGTTTTGTTCGATTTAAAGCCAGAGAGGGAGTTCTGAGATCGAACTTGGTGACGAAAATCTCAAGTGGTCCAAGCTCCTTCAACTTTTCGCCGCACCACCTCCGCTTCGCATCTCCATTAACCGCCCACACCTCAAGCCACCCCAATATCTGAACCTCCGTTCCAATGGCATCCCAAACACGCCCCCAAATCCTCTCCCTCTACCGGCGCATCCTACGCGAACTCCCTACCCGAGCCGTCTCCCCCACACCGGCCTCCCTAACCGTCCGCACTAAGTCCACATCCCACCAAAAGCTCTCAGCACCCTCGCCCCTGCAACAACGCGTCCGGGCCTCGTTCACGAACCCACGGTCTACAAATGCGGAAAGCCAGATTGCGCAGGCGGAGCAATTTGTGCAGTATATCCAGGCGCAGAGGATGTATGCGACGCTGATAGAACGGTATAATCCGGGCATGGGGATGACTGAGGAGGAGAGGGTGCGATTGACGGCGAGGAGGGTCGGGATGAATCTCCCGATTGAGTTTGAGCTGGGTAAGGAGTGAGAGGGAAATTGGATATGGGGTGGGGTGGGGTGGATTGAAACAAAGCCAAACGACACGATATTGAATTGAGGGTAGATGGAGTGGGAAGGAAGGAAGACGAAAGGGTTGCGAGGGAGATGGTTGGAGGAACTTGTTTAACATGTGCAAGTATCATCTCTGCATGAAGGGCTACAATAGTTGTTATTCATCCAGTTTACATGCTGGCTATTTGTTTTGTCTAGGAAAACTCCCTGTGGCATATAACAATTGGTGTTGCAGAGGGAATGCCCTATGAGTACACCGATCTAAGATGAGGCTGAAAAGAGGAGTTGTAGAACACCGATGTAAAATCACCAATGACGTATTTACGGCTTCATGTCCTTCTGATCAATTGTCGGTAGAGTCTTCATTACATTCAGAGAAGCAAGCTATCTAGTCCATCTTTAATACGCCCGGACCCTTCCAGGAGAGGGTCAACAAAAAGGGAAAACATGGATATGAAACTTTTGCATCCGTGACCCAAATGAACACCGTGCCATCCCAACCGTGTAAAAGGTAATTCGAAAGGAACCAGTGGCTATCGCCAGCCTCTCTCCACCCCCATATTTCACACTTCCTTCCAAAACTAAACAAGTCCTAGAAGATCGCAATGGCATCACCAAAGAAACTATTTCGACTTAGCGCCTGGGACGAGCTGGTCCTAATGAAAAGCTACCGTCAGTCTCAATCCTCGAACTTGATGCCCTTTCCACCCTCCATGTCAATCAGCCCACCTTTGTAGGAACCCCGCTTTTTCTTGTTCTTTTCTTTTGTGAAGCCTTTGCCTTTGGTGGGTTGGAGGTCGGCGAAAGCCCGGTCAGCATAGTCGTATGAGACATATTGGTTACTGGCGAAGCGAGGATCTACCTTTGTGTCGGGCTTAACGCGCTGGAAGCGCTCGCCAATGTGCTTCTTCGCGGGTTTAGGGGTGATTTCGGCTTCGGTTTCGACGGAGCGCTTGCGCTTGTTGTTGACGGCGGGTGCAGACGTCGGCGCGGGGGAGCTACGACCAAGCGTTGCGGTCGATTCGGATGAGTTTTTGCGGTCGAAGGGGCTGCTTGGCTTGGTTGTCTTCACCTTTTTACCGGCAGCTGAATCTGAATCAGACGAGGAAGAAGAGTCGCTCGAGGAAGAGCTGGAGTCGCTGCTTGAAGACGTAGATGCGGTCTTCTTGGTTTTCTTTGCGGCTGCCTTCTTCACTGGTAGAGCGTCCGAGTCGCTATCGGATGAGCTCGATGAGCTCGATGATGCAGAGGAACTTGAAGACGAAGATGAAGACGCCGAAGCAACCTTCTTGGTCTTCTTGGGCTTTGCCGCCTTCTGCTTGCTAGCCACAGGCTTAGCCTTCTTCACATCAGAGTCGCTCTCTGAGTCGCTGGAAGACGAGTCGGAGCTGCTCGTATCGCTGGAGGCGTCGGACTCAGGGAGCGCTGTATTTGCAGCCGCAGCAAGGACTTCGGAGTCGCTGTCTGAGTCACTCGAGGACGACGAGTCGGAGGACGAAGAATCGGACGAGGACGGGGAAGCTGGTTTTGCGAGTTTGGCGGCCTTGATCTTCGCAGGCGGTGCTTTCTCTGCTTCCGACTCGGATTCGGAACTCGAGCTCGAGGAATCAGAGTCCGAGTGCGCATTCTTCTTCACAGGTGCTTTCTTCGCGGGCTTCTTCGTCTTCTCAGCCTCCGACTCGCTGCTAGAGTCGCTACTGGATTCGCTACTGGACTCGTTGTCGGAATCACTGCTCGAGTCGCTACTGGCTTCGCTCTCGTCCACGTCCATGGGCTCGGGCGCATCCTCTTTCTTCGACAGCACGCCCTTGGCACGCGCGCTTTCCTCCCACTCGGTGAATATCTTGGTCAGGTCTGGGTAATCACTGGCTGCGTCCTGGATCTTGCGGTTGTCGGTCTTGAGTTGTAGGGTCCTGGCTGCGTCTGGGTAGCCGTTCGCTTTGAGGAAGGTAGCAACAAGGTCCAACAGCGGGGCCGGGGCCTGTGGGTATCTCGTCAGTCTGCGGGTTGTAGTGTGCCTGGTGGGCGGCTTTGTTGCGTACGCCTTCGCCGGCGGGCGTCTTGTCCGCCTTCTGCTTCTTTTCGCGGCTTCCGCTCTTCTTGGTGACGGCCATGGCGCGAGAATTGGCGCTGCGGCGGGTGTGTATCGTGGTGGGGGCGAGTGGGAACGTACTTGGTCGCGAGCGAAGTCGAGAGGACAAGAAAAAAAAGTCCTAGCCTGGGCGGAACTACTTCGGCCCTAAGCAGCGGCGCTAAGGCGACCCCCAGACGCCAAGACCGGTGGCCGCGAAGGTGTCGCAGACGACGTCGTCCTCAAGCTGTCCGAGAGCAGCCCAATTCACCCTCGCCATCCTATCCTCCGCCTTCCGGATACCGTGGGCTCCCTAATTACCGCCCCTGCCGGTGCATTCGCGCTGTTTACTCCAGTCTTGCACCCGGCCCACCTGTTCTGCTCGCTCCCTGCTTGCTCCCGGCTTGCTCCTGCGTCCCCACAGCTTCGCGAATCGAGCCCCCCATTTCATGGCCAGATATCCGCCATTGTCTGCACCAGTCTGACGGCGCTGGCCCCGGTGCCCCTCGGTCGACGCGTCTGCGCTCTCCACGACGTCGGCCGCCATTTTGGAGTAATTGGGGAACACCATGGATGGAAACCCGCGGTCGCGCAACGGCCTCGGGGGCGGCAGGAGACCCAGCAATGAAACCCGCCGTCCGCCGGGCGCTTCAGGCGGGCCAGCTTCTTCGGCAAGCTCCATCACCGCTGCCTCGGGCATGTCGCGGGCGGAGCGCTTTGACGACGAGCGGCGCCGCATCACGGAGAGCTGCTTCGCCAAGGTCGACGAACAAGGACAACGTAAGTCTCCCCTTCCCTTTTTCCCATAAAGACCTGATTGATCTCTTTTTTTCACCGCAAAGACAAATTTGAGCCTCTCCAAGCCTATCTCTACTTTCTACTACTCTGCAAAACAAACAATATCGTGAGCGACGTTGACGATCGCGAAGTCATCGAGTCCTACATCACCCACATCCGTGTCCAGGAGGATGCCACCCACCCGCAGTCTCCGCCCCCGCCCGGCTCGAATCCTGGGAACAAGAAGCCTCGCGTTATCATCGTATCGGTACGCGCCACCGGCAGAGTGCGTCTACATAAGGCCCGCGAGAATGCCAACGGCTCTTTCTCCATTGGCAAGACCTGGAACATGGAGGAGCTCTCAGGTATCGAGAACTTCGTCCACATGAAACCCAAAAACGAGGACGAAGCAAACCGCCAGAAGTGGGCAGGAGACATTGGCTTCACCGTCACCATTCTGAAGCCCTACTACTGGGAAGCCGGCACCGCAAAAGAGAAGGAATTTTTCATTGGCAGCATGATCAAGATCTTCCACAAGTACACCCAAGGGGACTTCCCAGCTTTAACAGGATTCAGTACTGCTGAGCTCAATGGATTGACTGGAGGACGCCCAGAGCTGGCAGCGCCAGGACCTCGTCCACCTCGAAGAAGTCTCCCTGGGGCATCCACGGCCTCCCCGTCATCCAACCAATCTCCCCAGATGCCGCCAAAATCGCCTCTTCCGCCAGGCATGCAGTCAACCCCCCCGCCAGGGGACAGGAGGCCGCCGCCGTTGAGAGACGAAAGACGCCCACCTCCACCCGCAGACGATAGAAGACCGCCTCCACGTCGCCCCCCAACTGCAGAGGGCGACCGAGACAGGCGACCACCGCCATTACGTCCAGGAGGCCCACCGGGTCGACCTCTAACTGGTGACGATGCTCGAAGACCCCCGCCTATGCGCAATGGTGCCACCCCACCATTACCGCCTTTCGTGCAAGGAGTAGATGGACAGAGGCAGCCGAGGCCTAGGCCATCAATGGAGCAGACCATGCGCTCGTCCCCAAGTCGGGAGCAATTGGATATGCGGCCACCCCCAAGCCGAGACCAAATGCGACCTATGCCTCCTCCATTGGGGTCTGTACCTACACCTCCCGTGCCAACACCTCCTCCTCAACGATTGACGCCCCAGTCCTCGAGGTCTGATTTACGTTCCAAAACGCCTGAATCCATTGGCGCCTCATCGATTCCCGCTAGCTTCGGCCCAGGCCGACGTCCACAAGCCGAGGATGCACGGTCGCAAAAATCACGGAAATCCCTAGACGAACCTTCCTATGACGGTGCAGGATTAGGAGCTGTTTCAGCTGAGACACGTAAGCCAAATGGATATTCTTCGTCAATCAAACGGGATCCATCTCCAAGAGGGTTGAGACCTGGAACGGCGCAGAGCAACGCAAGTTCTGCTTTCAGTCGAAGTGACGAACCTCTACCCGAAGAACGTGCTCCACTAAGTGGACCCCCCGAACGAAGGAGGCCTCCAATGCTCAACCCACAATCGCAACAACCACTTCGAAATACCGAGTCCAATAGTGAGCTACCGCAATCGCCACCAACCCCCCTAATTCTTCAAGCTGGGAGACGTCCGCAGGAATTTCCCGAACGCCCTAAGACTGCACCATATGAGGAGCCAGCAGTGCCAAGCCGCGCTCAAATCGAGCAGGAACCTCCCCAACCATCGAAATTAATAGTATCTCCTAAACCCCTGCAACCTTCTCAACCCCCTCCCTCATCGCCACTACCACAGATACCGAGAGTAACTGAAACCAAAGAATCTCTTCCCGCCTCTGTGGAGCAGTCACCCATAGAACCGCAATCCGCCTCCTCTGAGAAAACCACCTCGCCAACAGAAGGGGAGGAGGACTCAGCTGGATATCGCCCCGGATTGGGTCCCATGATCAAGAGCAAGGCAAACAAATCAGAGGCAGCGAATATGGTTCGTAAAGCCGCGTTTGCTATGGGTGCTTTCAAGCCTCGCGCCGGTGGCGCTGCAGCCAAACTGAAACCCAAAGAAACAAAAGCATCCGATGAAGCAGATGGCATCAATGCTGTATTTGTACCCCAGCGCTCTATACCGAAGGAAGAGGCGGACAAGAAAATAGAGCCGGAGCCAAAACCCGTGCCGGATCGGGCATCCAAGGAGCGACCGACAATCGATACCGAGGTGGTGCCTTCTGTGACCATATCTAGCCCATTAGATCCAACTCCATTTTCAATTGCCGCAGATACAGAAGACAGGCTTCCTTCACGTTCACCGACACCTGAGAAGACCCCCCCGAAAGCTGAGGCAGAAGTGGAGGTACGACGCAAGAGGCGAAGATCAAATCAGCAAATCATAAACATCTCCAGGCTTGGAATCGACCCCAACATGCTTGACGACCGAGGTCTAGAGTTTGAAAGCTTGCTCTCTGAGTTTGGCTGGGGCAGTAGCGAGCTATCAGCCAAAAACATCGAGACTCTGGAATCCGATATTAAGCGAGAAATTGCGCGAGTCGAAGCTGGAAGTTGGCTTAATCATCTCGAACAGAAGGATGATCGTGTTGAGGCGGTTGAAAAGATGCTCGACCGGGCAATTGCAGAGTGCGACGAGTTAGAAGGTCTTTTGACATTATACAATGTCGAACTCAGCGTGAGCCCTCCTTTCTTTTCTTACCTCGATTTTGGTACTTGATACTAACTATTTTGGCAGAGCTTGAATGATGACATCGCATTCATCGAAGCCCAGAGTCAAGGCTTGCAGGTGCAAACAGCCAACCAGAAATTGTTACAGACAGAGTTGCAGCAATTGGTTGATACCATTTCCATTACTGCTGACCAGCTGGAACCTCTCAGGCGTGCTCAGATCGGTAAGGTCAATGGATTAAGGGCTATTGAATCGTCTTTAGTCCTATTATACAAGGCATTAGTCACGATTGACCCTGCTTTCGTTGAAGGCAGCCGATCAAGTACTGCTGATGATCTTAACAAGATCACAGGAAACTCAGGCTTCGGTAACAGTGAACTTGCCACAATGCAGGCCCTACAAGAGAAGAAAGACCGGTATCTGAACGAGAGTGCAATGTTCCTAGACCGCCTGAAGAAGCATATGAACATTACCTTCGGCGCGGCTTTCATGGAGACCAAAGATGCGCTTGCTAATATCGACAAAACAAGCATGCCGTCGACAGAGTTTAATATCGAAGCCCACGACGTAGGCCGAAATATGCTGTGGATGCTTAGTCCACTCATTCTGTTCGCTAAGGAAATCGATCGCGCATCTTGGATTTCCTTAATCCGGGTATACCAGTCTCAAGCAGGCCAGGTCTATCAGGATGAGATTCGCGACAATATTTCGTCTTGGCAACGGTTCGCTCGTAAGCCTACTGGTGATGAACAGGATCTGCTCTTCACGGCGCAAGAGAAGGAGACAGAGAGCTTTCCGGCAGCAGCCAGGAAACTCACCGTCAAGCGAAGCCAAACATTGGCCCGAGGTCTTCGTGCTGCGTCTGGAGATAAGGAGCCCAAGGTGAATAAAGCGCAGGACGGAAAGTTGTACGCCTTCGATGTCTTTTCTAAGATACTCGAGGACATAGGACCGGTGCTTTTAACGGAGCAAAACTTCGTCACGGACTTCTTCCACGCAACTTCCGCTAACGCAGTCGACTTTCCGGAAGCTGTGAGCATAGCACCTCCTGAGGAACGTCGGACGACCAATCTACGACTTCGGAAGCAGTTCGAGTCCGATAGAACTATGGCGAAGCAAGTGGCTGAGGTCATGGAAGACATTTTCTCGTTCTGGCCTACAGAGATTCAGAATCTTGTGGGTTGGGCCGTCAAGGCAGATCCTCTGTAAGTCTTGAAGGTGAAGGTCATATTGCTCATCGACTAACTTTCCAATAGGCAAGGGGTGGGTATCATATGCGCTGTTGACCGCAAACTCGTAGAGATTGAAGATTCCAATCAGGACTTCCTGACGAGGACCTTACAAAAAGTGCATGAGCACTTGACTGGACTTTTCGTCCGTTTCGTCGACGAGCAGATTCGGGCTATCGAGGACACCAAAGTGAAGATCAAGAAGCGGAAGGGAGTCATTGCATTCTTCAAGACTTTCCCTCACTTCTCGGTTGCAATCGAAAACATGTTGCCCGCAGCAGACGAGAACAATCAGCTCGAGATCAGGCGCATGGTGGATGATGCGTACCAAAAGATCAACAAAGCGATGTTTGAGAGCGTGAAGGTCATTGCTAAAGAGTCCCCTGCTGTGATGGCTTCTCAGGGTCAAGGTGATCCAGAAGACAAAGAGGCTCTTAACTACCACATCCTGCTGATCGAAAACATGAATCACTACGTGGAAGAAGTCGATGCGCGCACGGATGCTGTGCTGCTGGAGTGGAAAGTCAAGGCCGAGAATGAAATGAAGGAACACATGGGTCTCTATGTCGATGCGGTAATCCGGCGACCATTAGGCAAACTTTTGGTAAGCAATTACAAACGCCCCTCACCTCCTATTTTCAGTACTAATCAATAATATAGGAATTTATCGAATCCACCGAGACATTACTCGTCCAGCCAGGCTCTAGTCCTCAGGCCGTTGCAACCCGCTCCTCACATTCACGTTCGATTTTCAAGAAACTGGTGCACGGGAACGACGCCAAGGAAATCCGCAAGGGTATCGAAGCGCTCAAGAAGAGGGTTGACAAACACTTTGGCGACGCCGACGATCCAGGCCTCAGCCGCGACCTGGTCTTCAAGGTCCTCAAGGAGTGCGAGAAGAAGTATAACGATGTCTACGACCGCACTATCCGCATCAACCAGGATGTGTATGCGGGCGAAGTGGAGATGGATTGGGGGATCAGAGACGTAGAGAATGCGTTCCGGAGGTAGGGAGCACATATTTTGAGTGGTTTCTTGCACAATTCTAGGGAGTATTTGAGCGCTTGCTGCATGGTGTCGTTGCATATTGCCAGCGGTTCTTTGACACAGTTTGGGAAGGGCTGGAAGTGGGCAGTGCGTGGCCCCATTGGCGTTTTAGGCGCGGATCAGCGCGCACGTCGCTGTATCATGGGTAGCTTGTGCGCGAAATAGTTGGAGGTGAGGAGTCGGCTTAGATGCCGTCATGTATATTGAGTACTTTGGATTTCAACCCTGCTTTCCACTGCTGCCCGTGATCAAGTCCATCTATCCTCAATCTGCAGTGCACATCCTCCAGTTGCCATTTGTGTCGGCGCACCGCCGCGGACCTACCGTATCGAATCTCGGTCGAGTCCTTCGCTCGGAGCTCGACGAGAAGCGTCGTCGACGATGCAGAGATGAACGACGGGCTCGCGCCAATCGATCTCTACTCGACTCGACGCCCGCTTCTCATGGGGTAGGATTGATGGGTGCACAGCACCTGTCTCTGCGGTGGGGAGGATCGCAGAGCGGCTTTGTAGTCGCCTGCTCGTGCAGTGCTGGTTCCGCAGTCCTGGATCTTTGTTTGGGGCCGTGTTCTCTCGCTGGATTGG